>JAEQML010081705.1:0-11109 GCA_016904865.1 Pissodes strobi
ACGCTATTTTTTATTACGAATGCTTCATAATCTCAAAAATGTTTTAAATATTAAATTTAAGGGATATATTGACGAATATATTAATCTGTCACATTTGACATGATCAAATGTTTCTATAGCAACCTTAAAAAAAGTAGGCGCACCATAAACATCATTTTTTCTACGAGCGTGCGCAAAGTGGCTACTTTGCACACGCTACTCAGTGCGCGAAGTAGTACTTTCCCGCACGCTATGCGGGAAAGTGTGCGGGAAAGTAAAATTCTCTAAAATCACCAGAGACAAGAACATGTTCATATACCTTTAGAAACTTTACACTTTTGGACTTTTTATGCAATATAAGAAACCGTTTTAAGTCATAATTATACTCTTTTCCCTAAAAATTTCCGTAATTCGCGATATTGTAACTTAAACCAAAAACCATATATTTTGAAATCCTCGGTATAGCAGTAAAAAATTATGTCAAGCAACAATACTTATAATTGTCAGATTGACAGATTTTAAACAAATCTAGGTGTAAAACGAAGTATCCCAAAAAACAGGCTCTTTTCTCTCAAAGCTTCCGTAATTCGCGATATTACAACTTAAACCAACAACCATATCTTTTTAAGTCATGTCAGGTCAATAATAATATTCATGTAAAGCAACAGTAAGTATAATTGACAGATACTTTTTCTTTTAGTTAAATATGGGTCATTATTATTCTGTGCTTGTTTGGACTGCGCTCGTAGAAAAAATATTGTTCCTAACACTTGCGCAAAGTGATTTTTCCGCTTCGCGTCGTTCGGTCAACATCAGTCGCGTGCGGAAAAGTATCACTTTGCGCACTTGTTAGGAAAATAACTATTATGCACGCTACAGCGTGCGATAATCGTTGATTATGATGCATGCGTAATAAAAACATGTTTACGGAAATTTTACACAATGTAAATTTAAACTACCCGAAATATAATTAGCAAATGAATTGCTAATTGCATCGTATCATGGAATAACCATTATCGTTTATGAAAATAATGTTGACACGGGACAACGGAATTGAAGACAAACATAATCAGACATGTTATGCAATATTGGAATTATGATTTTAAATTGTTGATTTTAGACCAATATTACGTCATTCTGCGTGGCGAAAAGTTTAATAACCTCCGCTCAAAAAAAAAATAATAAACAGAAGTTCAACGCGTGAATCCAATGGCGGAAAAATAATCGCCAAATTGAGAACCAAATTGCGAATCTTAATCTTTCATATTTACTATTATTCCAGTTGAAATATTGTTTTCTTTCCCAAAAGCGGTGGATGCTTCAAAAATAAATGGTTTAACAGAAGAGCCCTTGGAAATTTTCGTTCTAGCAAAAGTAAATTGAGGAGCTCGCATGCAAAACCGGATATATCCATTTTTACAGATTTTTCAGATCAAATAAACACCCTACATTTTTATTTTTTAAAATAGTGTTAATTTGAGAAAACCGTTTTAATTTAATGGGGTTAATCAACTGATCGACGTATATCTTTTTGTAAAAAAAGTAAACAACTCGACGTTATCAGCAAAAGAACATTGGCTATATCCGGTTTTGCACACAGATCACATACATTGAGCACAAAAAATAACTTATTTTTCTTGAACAAAGCAAGTTTGTTAAAGTAATATTATATAACCGATTTTGCTCCAAAAATCGAACTTTCATGAGGATTTTAAATGGGATATATGAGGTTTTGGTTACAAACGAGAGCATGGGTCGGTAGTTTTGCACGCGAGCTCCTCAATTAAAAAATAATAATAATTTAAAGTGTAAGTGTTTTATGTTTCTCTTTTGCAGCAAACTGGATAATGAATAATTAACATAAGATTGGTTTTTCTTTCGCCTGAGTATGGTCTTGGAAAATAAGATTTTCGATTTTTTTCTACATTTTTAGGTTACGACATGAAACAAAGAATACCTTTATAATACACAAAAAATCTTTTAAAATAATATCTCAGAAAAATTTAGTCTTTATAAAGAAAAACCTATTTTGCAGTATCAAAAGGTACGTCGTAAAAAATATGATAATACGTAATCGGTAAACGCATATTTGCACCACTTGCAAGATAAAAAAAAAGTCACATTTGTTTTGAAGTTTAATGTGCATGTGGGAAAAATGCACCTACCACACTTATTACATAATATACTACTATTAATATTTCTATTATAGGCTTAAAACCAATTAGTTTGTCAAATTGCAAACTTGCATGTTTTCTGCTCTGAGGGTTATATATCCTTCATTCTTTTGAAACCCTCGGACTTTTAATTTTACGGGGACATTTTAGAATTGTGAGGGTCAATGAGCTCGACCAGTGCCAATTTATTTCCTGGGAACTCCCGGAACGTTATGATTACAAATTCAAGTGGCTTAAAAGCAAAATTTACTAAGATAGGCGTAAAGCATAAAAACCGACTAATACAAGGGTAGACAAACACCAAAATATATTGATAAGTATAAGTTGTAGTCTTAAAATTCACCAAAACAGTAGTTGCTAGCATGGAAAAACTATACTTGACCAACGGCTTCAAAAGACTTTCAACTAAAAAGTGTCAACATTTTGTAATTTGGTAATTAGTATTTAGTCAAA
Source organism: Pissodes strobi (assembly GCA_016904865.1). Classification (NCBI taxonomy): domain Eukaryota; kingdom Metazoa; phylum Arthropoda; class Insecta; order Coleoptera; family Curculionidae; genus Pissodes; species Pissodes strobi. The sequence goes on from JAEQML010081705.1 coordinate 2,607, forward strand.
AAAAATTTACATTTCTGAAAGATCTATTTTTAGCTTGATCAATATTTATTCCAAAAACACATCTGTCTTACGCATAGTTATAAGGACACATCTACGCATCCCCGTTCAATTATAGCGGAAAAGCTTTTACTAAACCGCCCTGACAGCTTGATGTATGGTGCATATTTATCTACGAACGATGAGATTTATTATGTTCTTAATTTATTCCTCGCAAATGGCTGATATATCGCCGGATTATTTCGCCCTTAAACCCCATTGGCATTACATGGCTCCTAGATAAGGGGTGGGACACGAAAGGGGAATTTTCTATAGCAAATCCAACTAAAGGTTAAACCAAAAAATACTAATTCTAGATGTGATTGGTTTTTTGGAGTAAATAAAAGATTAAGATCAAGTTCATCTCACTGCTTTAAAAGCAAGATATCAGATAGAGGTTTGAATGAAGTTGAACGATAGCAGTATCACATTAATTCCCGCTGATTTTGACCCATAACGGACATGGCACAATTTAAGCACAATTTGGCCCTATGTGACTTTTTTTTATAATTTTGATATTGTTACGGCTAGCCTAACAACCATCCGAACGTTTTTGTGCTACCCTATAAACCTAGCCGCCGCCGTGCCGCTCGCTTTCCTGTCTGTATGACTCATCTGAATTGTCTCGATGGCCTCGTCGAGATCATATAGAGTGGCCTCGGAATACTTCCCGAATATTCGTGATGGATTGGAGATTATATATAAGCAGACCTAAGGCCAATGTTAGTCAGTCGGTTAGTTAAGTACAGTTAATCATTGAGTGTTGAATAGATATTAGTTGTAAAGTTATAAGAGTAGTTTAGAGTGTTAAATTGTATACAGTGGTAGTGAATAAAGAGAGTATTAGTTGAAAATAGCAAAGTTGTAATTCTGTTAAGAACCCACGGGAAAAACGTAACATTTGGTGTCAGAAGTTGGATTGTGAAAGGACCGGACTTGTGAAGTATTTTTCGAGGAAAGAAAAGGGTACAAGTAAGTCAACGAGACCGTTTGGTTGGTGGATTCTGTGAAAATTTTATAAAATTCTATGGTCAATACGGGGCAACAAGCGGCAGAACTGGAACAAATAAATAAAATGTTGGACGATTTTATGGATAATTTAAATGCTGAGAGGCGAGCGGATCGGGAAGAGGATGAACGTAGAAGGCAAGTGGATCGGGAAGAGGAAGAACGTAAAAAGCAAATAGAACAGGACCGGCTTCAGAAAATGTTGCAAGATCAAGAAGATAAAAGACAAGCGGAACGGGAACAGGATGAACGTAGAAGGCAAGCAGAACAGGACCGGCTTCAGAAAATTTTACAAGATCAAGAAGATAAAAGGCAAGCGGAACGGGAAGAGGCTGAAGGTAGAAGGCAAGCAGAACAGGAACAGCTGCAGAAATGGATGCTGGATGTAATTGTAGGTGAGCAAGGAAAATTACAGAAAATATTGGACGGACAAAATGAGAAATTTGAGAAAGAAGTAAACAATATACAAAAAGAAGTTGTAACTGTACAAAAAGAAGTAGGAGACGTACAGAAAGAAATGAAGAATCTACAAGTAGAAGTTTCCAGACTAAAAAATCAAGGATCCACCGAGAGGGTATTCGGCACAGGACAACATATTAAACCTCCACCCTATGACGGTCAAACATCCTGGACAATGTACAAAAGGCAATTTGAAGCCGCTGCTGTTGCCAACGGTTGGAACAATGAAGAAATGGCTACATCACTAGTGGTAGCGCTTCGTGGATCTGCCCTGGAACTACTGCAGACAATTCCCATCAGCCAACAGGGGAAATATGACATACTTGTAGCTGTCCTGGAGAGACGATTTGGCGACCAACATAGAAGACAGCTCTATCAGGCACAAGTTAAGTCCCGACATCAGAAGCCTGGTGAAAACCTGCAAGAGTTTGAGGCAGACGTCCGACGTCTCGTTCAGTTGGCCTATCCGGGAGCAACGGAAGAATTTCAAGAGGAACTTGTTGCTGAATATTTCGTGGATGGAATCAGAGATCCAGAAACTCAGAAAATGCTACGCCTAGCCAAATTTGATAACAGCCGTGAAGTTTTGGGTAGAGCTCTGGAAATCGAGGCGGCCTGTAACATCTCTAAGCCAGCAATCAGGGACGTATCCATCAAGGAAGAAAATTTGGCGAACAGTTGTGAACTAACTGAAATGGGCGGTATTTTGAAGAAATTAACCGAAATTCTTCAGGGCACGGGGAGATTCCGGGAGTCACTAGAAGTTAGGCCATACAACCGTAATCACTGCTATAGATGTGGCAAGACTGGACACTTCAAAAGGGACTGTCGAGTACAAAGGTTCCAGGAGCCAATAGAAGATAGGCCACATAACCGAAATACATCAAATCAGTGCTATAGATGTGGAAAGACTGGACATTTCAGAAGGGACTGTCGAGTACGGATATTCAGAGAACCAACAGAAGTTAGACCATGTAATCGAAAGGCTATAAATCAGTGCTATAGATGCGGCAGGACTGGGCATTTCAAAAGGGACTGTCAAGTACAAAGATTTCGGGAGCCACTAGAAGATATGCCACGTAACCGAAATGTTTCAAATCAGTGCTATATATGTGGCAACATTGGGCATTTTAACCCTTCATATGAAACGTGGGGTGTGACACACCCCAACGCTTTTTAAGCAATCGGCATTTTCTTAATCGCGCGTCTACAATTCCCCAACTCCTAGTACCTTCTTAGAACAGTCTAAATATTGCATTAAAATGTGAGACGCCGTCAGTTAACGTTCAGTAGTTGCGACGTAGAGACCTACAGTGCTTTGGGGTGTATGAAACCCCATGTTTCAGAACTCGTGCATTATTTTGCGTATGTTTTTTTAAATTGTAAGTATAGTTTTCAGCTGGTTTTTATGAAATATTTTTATAAAAAATGCTGCAAATTGTAACTAATTGATTCTACGATAACTGACATAATAATAATAATAATAATAATAATAATAATAATAATAACCACGTGAATTGAGAGGAACTATCAGGAAAATATGGGGAGAAGAGGAACCTGTGACAAAAAGAGTTAGACATAATTATCAAGGACGGTGTGCAGTATGTTCTAGGAATAAGGACAGGAAAACAAAGTACTATTGTCAATCGTGTGGTGCATTTTGGTGTCTGGAACACGTAAACATTTACTGCGAAAACTGCGAGAAAAGTGATGGCTAATAATTCTTTTCCTGATTCGAATTTTTAATGTTCATGTTTTTTTTTTTAGTTTTAAGGTCCTTTAGTTCTAGACTATAATGATTTACAGCTTAATATATCACTTATTATTAAATATTGTGTTACATTTAAATATTCATGTTTTTTTTTCCCTCCAAAATGACAATACTCTAAATATATCATGTTCTTTGCGCTGAGAGTAAAATTTCATCCTATAATATCGAATAATCTTTAAAATAAACCCAATTGTAAATTTAATTTTACCTAAATTAATGGTTTAAATTAACCCCTATAATGTTTAAATATATTTTTAATGGGGTGTGTGATACCCCACGTTTCAGAACATGTTAAAAAAAGTCACGTTTCATATCAAGGGTTAAGAGAGACTGTCGAGTACAACTACGACCTACAGCTCCATCCAGAGACAACAGCAGTTCAAAGCCAAGTCAGGAAGAGTTGAAACAATATAACTTTAAGGCTACGCACAGGGAAGGAAGATGGCATAGTAATACAGATGCTTCATCCAGAAGGTCATGTGAGGATAATTATAAACATCGCCGAAGAATTGACCAACGAGAAGGAATCACTCCCATTAGGCGAATCAAGTTTAAGGTTGATCAGCAGTGCACCACAGAGCAACTAAAGAAAGATCAGCTTGAGGATAATGAAATAGCACTACTACTAAAAGCTAAGGAAGAACGTCAACCAAGACCAAGCTGGAGAGATATTTCAACTAAGGGACCTACTTTTAAATCTCTGTGGGCTCAGTGGGACTCCCTGGTAGTTGAAAATGGACTCCTTAAACGAGCCTGGGAAAGCGCCGATGGCAAAGTAGTGAAGACGCAGTTAGTGGTACCAAGGAAGAGGGTATCGGAAGTTCTGGACGAAGTACATAATAGAAAGTTTGGTGCTCATCTCGGAGTTAACGGAATGATTGACAAGATCCGCGACAGATTTTACTGGGTCAACTACTGCCAGGATGTGAAATCATGGTGCCAGCAGTGTTCAACCTGTGCCCCAAGTCAAGGATCCCAGACAAGATCGAGTGAGAAGATGAAACAGAATGATGTGGGACTACCGTTTGAACGTCTCGCCAGTGACCGAATGAAGGCTCAATATGATCTCCAAGCTAACTCTAGGGGATTTCGGATGAACGATAAAGTCTGGTTATATAACCCGCAAAGGAAGACAGGAAGATCCCCCAAGCTAACACCAGTATGGGAAGGACCCTATACGGTCATCAAAAGAATTAATGACGTTGTGTATAGAATTCAGCGTAGCCCCAGAAGCAAACTGAAAGTTGTCCACCTCGACAGGTTGAAAGCATATCACGGACATGAAGTAGCTGATCGGGACGATCAGAATTAAGAGGGAGGCAATGTTACGGCTAGCCTAACAACCATCCGAACGTTTTTGTGCTACCCTATAAACCTAGCCGCCGCCGTGCCGCTCGCTTCCCTGTCTGTATGACTCATCGCCCGGCCGATCGCGAAGTTTCAGGATCGCTGGAATTGTCTCGATGGCCTCGTCGTGATCATATAGAGTGGCCTCGGAATACTTCCCGAATATTCGTGATGGTTTGGAGATTATATATAAGCAGACCTAAGGCCAATGTTAGTCAGTCGGTTAGTTAGTTCAGTACAGTTAATCATTGAGTGTTGAATAGATATTAGTTGTAAAGTTATAAGAGTAGTTTAGAGTGTTAAATTGTATACAGTGGTAGTGAATAAAGAGAGTATTAGTTGAAAATAGCAAAGTTGTAATTCTGTTAAGAACCCACGGGAAAAACGTAACAATATGTTGTAACTGTAACTTTTTTATCATTGCGCCAAAGTTCCATGTCTACTGGGTCTGTTCGAAAAGTGAGGTTAAAGTTTTAAAAAACGAACATTATGGAATTATGTTTAGGTTGAAGGAAATCTCAGCTTACTTGGGCAATATTTATTAAATATTCGAATCAAAACGTCTACGTTTCGACACTAATCAGTGTCATCCTCAGGGCTAAAAATCAAAGGACGGTCATCAGAATACATAATATAAACGTTATTTTCTATACACCTAGAATTTAAAATAATTATCTGTCTAACTGGATAAAGTTGAAAAATTTACAAACAATTATACAATTACACTGATAGGAAGTTGAACAATCTGAAGTATTATAATTTTTTTTTTAAGAACTAACTGAACGATGTAAATGGGACGTAAGAACACACAAACAGAGAGAACTAAACAAAACGCACCTAGATTACTACGAGTCATAATTAAGACGAGCGATGATTAAGAATGAATCTTATGCCGTCACAATGCTGTTTCGGTACCTACTAAATCGCAGTGTCGTACATTAGGAGTGCAGATCTAGATTGTATCCCCACCCATTCACCAAAATCACACATCACACTATCCAGTATATTGAAAATTACTAATTATGTTATGATAAATGATGTTAATATTTTGTGTATCTGTATTTAAGTTAACATTGTGTTTAGTATTGTGCATATAACATATTTCTAAAAAAATTCTCTTTAAAATTTGTCTCTGAGTCCACCACTTTAATTGCATTGAAGTTAAACTTATGCCCTTCTTGAAAATGATGTTTAGCCAATCCAGTTCTGGGATTTTCCTTGTTGGTAACATGACAATTAGGGTTGCCAACCGTCCCGATTTTCGCGGGACGTCCCGATTTTTGGGGCCATTTTATTACGTCCCGCCAAGACCTATGGCGGGACGCCAAATGTCCCGATTTTCAATCGAGAATTAAAATTGCCCGCAAAAAAGACAAACAGATAAAAGATACACCCGTTTTATATTCACTCCTTATATAAAAGGAAACTTGAGTTATATTAAAAGTGAGTTACAAATAAAGGTTAATTTTACACAGATTTGTAGAGAATTTTACAAGCACGCGATTGGCAATAAATCAAAGCTGACTTCGGCAAAAAGCCAAAAAAATACTCCTTTAAAGAACGCAATAGAATTAATTTTTTAGTTGTTAGTTCTTAGTTATTACAAATCAAAATGTTATTTTTTACATTGCAGAGGATTAAATTTCCTTTGTAATATGTTATCTACACAGAATTAGAATTTACAAGAATTAGCCTTTTAGTTGTTTCTCAATGTTATAATTGTTATGTTTTCATGTTACATATGTAGGCACATACTAGGTAGGATATTCTATTCTATATTCGCTTATTTTATTTTCTTTACAATGTCCTATTTTGCCTAAATAGTATATTTCATTACCAGTCCGGAAACTACGCTTTTCCGGTGCGCGCACGACAGTTTCTGGTGTCAGGCGTAGCCGAACACCGGAAGTCGTGCAAGCACAGGAAAAGCTGTTTCTGGACGTGTAATGAACGATATTTTTCATAATACCTCTCTGAAATCAAGACATAAACATAAAATTATTATAATTTAACGTATCCAAAATCATGTCATAATACATTTTTTATTACGCATGCATCATAATCAACGATGATCGCACGCTTCAGCGTGCTTAAAATGATGTTTATGATGCGCCGACTTTTTTAAAGGTTGCTATAGAAACATTTGATCATGTCAAATGTGACAGATTAATATATTCGTCAATATATCCCTTAAGTTTAATAGTTAAAACATTTTTGAGATTATGATGCATTCGTAATAAAAAATTGCGTCGTGCTTTGAAATATGTCGCGCGTGCTTTAAAGGCCCTCTTATACACTTATATCATAATATACTATTGTATTCAAATGAAAGCAAACGTCAAACTTGCAAGACCAGCAAACAGGTATTTATCTAATATTCATCAAGCGTTGCTATGGAAATGTGTTTGTATGCTTTGTTGTAATTGAATAGGCAGCTAATCTTGAAGTATTTGTGACAAGTAATGTCAGAAAAAATGAAATAATTTTACTTAAAATTAGACTATTGATGCTAAAATGTACTAGATTAATCTTGTAGACTGCATCGCTGTATAATTTTAACCCAATTTATTATACTTTATGCATATTCTGTGACTAAATAACTGCAAATTTAGCACTTAAAATCAGGGATCGGGAAAACTTTTCCCGCTTCCTAATTAGGGACCGGGAAATTTTTTCCCGTGCCCGGACCGAAAAGACTTACTTTCTTTGCTCTACAGAGACGTCGAAAATGATAGTTTTCAGAGAGGTATTATGAAAAATGTTTTTTCTTCAAACGTCAGTAAATCCGTCATTACTCGACTGTGTAGGCGGCAGTGAAGTTTCGTTTTTCCTCCGCCGGAGCTTTACTTTTCACTTTTCCGCCGGCGGAGGTAAAAGTGTTATCATAGCAACATAGATACAATACAAACAAACATCAAAATAAGTGTCAACAACTCAAGAGTTATTAAACTAAAATTTGTATTTATCACTCAATGTGTGACTGCATTTCTAAAAATCACTAATTTAGGAACAAATTGGTTATTATTTAATCGAACTTACCCAATAACTGCTTATCAATACGGAATTAAAACGCAATCGGAGACGCACTTTAAAAAAAATTATTATTGACAGTGTCCACTGACAGCTTTATGTTACATAAATTCACCGACACCGGTCTAAGCAAGGCCACCTACGACCGTGGTCTAAGCCGCCTTGCGAACCCATTTATCTTTAATAATAATTAGATATTATTACTATTAAAAAGAGATGTTTTTACATTAATTTGTCGACATTTGAAGAAGAAACAGCATATTTTATTTGGAGGAAAAGTTACTTTTCATGGCTTGCTCTCTATTACCAGCCTCACTCCGTTCGGCTGTTAAACACGAGCGCGCCATGAAAAGTATCACTTTTCCTCCATATAAAATAATATACTATTTCTTTTAAATTCGAATAAAATTTATTCTTAACTATATTCTATATTCTCATTAAAAAATCCTCCCTTGATCCAAAACTGATGTTGTGCTGTTGTGCACAGCAAACTTTCAACTCTTTACTTTAGGTCCCGATTTTATTAGGAATGTCCCGACTTTTTATGTGCAACATCCCGATTTAAGAAATCTTGGAGTTGGCAACCCTAATGACAATCGCGTTTATGTTCCGAGGTCCTTTTCTTTAGATATTGTTTCGTTTGTCCAATATAACTGTAGTGACAACCACCACAGGGTATTTTATAGATGACCCCACTCTTCAATTCATTTTTCCTACGGTCTTTAGTTTTAGCAAATAGATTGTTTACTGTTTTAGTATCATACATAGCAATTTGAGTATTTGGGGTTTTTAGTTTTTTTGATACGGCTTCAGACAGATTGGGTATGTAGGGAATTTTATAATATTTAGTAT
>JAEQML010081706.1:0-11108 GCA_016904865.1 Pissodes strobi
CGACGACAAAACGCGAATGACGTGGAAGAGCGTGTTGTCCGTGTAGACCACGATACAAGGTGTATCGTGGTGTAGAGGACGTTCGATATTCTCCCGCTCCTGACAAGGAAGGCGAAGCAGCCACGGCTAACGGGGGCAAGAGAGATAGTCATACGTAATTACATTTCAACAATTTCGATTACTATTTTCCGAACGTACTCGAGAATTTTAATATTTATGGTATTTACAACTTCGACGTTAGAAACAAAGCGTTTAAGTTTTTATGATGTAAATGTTGAAAAGCTCGCTGCATATTTTAATGATTTTTTAAGTCGAAATCCGAAAAATTAGAAATTCCATGTCAAATTATAATTGTCAAAATCAGCTGATTTTTAAAAGATTTGGTGGTGTATATTTTTCTGTATATTTCCTAAATTCTCTTTTATATTTGAGTTAAAAATAAAAAAGTACCAAATGAAAGTCGATATGGAGGATATGGATGTGAACACTATATGTGATTCAGTCGTAAGTACCATTTAAAAATTTCGAAAATACCATGCAGTGAGGTTATAAACATTGCAAGATGTTTCTTCTAATAAACATATATTTAAAAATATGATTCTGTTCTTGTTCCTAGTCTTCCCTAGTGGAGGGATGCCGCCTGCCAGTTCATATGAAGGGAACCCAAGATTGGCGTAAGTTCATTATTGTCCTTATGATGTTACCAGCTTTAACATCTTTATGTTTCAAATTTTAGCACTTGCAGAAATTATAAGTATAAAAGATGTCCAGGGAACTAAATGCTATTATGTCCATTATGTTGACTGTAAGTATTTTGTAATAATGTATCTTATTGGTAACATGGTAGAACATATTGTACAATATATTGTTGCATTTTAGTTAACAAGCGTTTAGATGAATGGGTAACGGAAGAATCACTAGATACACGCAAAGTTCTCTTCCCAAGCAAAGATATAATAGGTCCAGGTACTGGTGTAACAACTCCTAAGAAAATACACATAGGCAGTGGTATAGGTAGTGGAATCAGTAGTGGTATCTGTACTAGTGCCCAGACATCCAGGCCTTCTAGTCCAATTTTGAATAATGCAGAACTTCTGAATGGAAATGCAGTACTAGCGGCTGCTTTACAAAAGAAAATGAATAGGTATCTGTTTTTTTTTGTGGTTTGTTTTATATATGGCATAACCAAGTTGCCTTATGTGTCCATCAGTTCCTTTTGCAAAAAGAGCCATCATGATCTTCAGACTCTATGACATAAATGTTATAATTGATTATCTTGTAATATCTATGTTCCTCCAAAAATATTATGGCCAGCGGTCATTTGTCAATAGATCTATAGAACTGTATGTCTCATGCTAACTCGATTTTCTGTGATAGTAGATACTAGAAACCTTCTATCTGTATTTACTGTTAGTTTTTTTACCATCTATTTCCATTTTTAATGCATCAAATAAATAATTCACGTTTGAATTATATGTTTTGAACTAGGGTGTCTCTTGGAGTACCATACTTTTTTTAATTAGTTGGGTAAAAATTACATATTCAGTACTCATCTTCATCTGCAATTTTCTAGAAAAAGAAAAGGGCCTTCTTTAGAAAGTGAAGATTCCCAAGATGCACCTCCAGGTCAGCAACAACCGCCTCCCCCCGGACCTCGGCAATCTGGAAGCATGGTTTCACATCATGATGACCTAGTAACCAGAATGAAAAATATTGAAATGATCGAACTGGGACCTCACAGGATAAAGCCTTGGTATTTTGCACCCTACCCTCAGGTAAGAAGTACAAAATTGATCAGTTGTAAGGCTCTATATTATTATGATAGTTACCTTTCTTAGAGTAAGATGTGGTGAAGAATGTAATTATCAGTCTATATTTTATAGATATTAATATTCTCTTTAATCTAATTTTTTTAAGGAAATGGTTAACCTGCCATGCATCTACATATGCGAATTCTGTTTGAAGTACAGAAAGAGTAGAAAATGCCTAGAAAGACACGTCATAAAGTGCAACCTGAGACATCCGCCGGGCAACGAAATATACCGGAAAGACAACATATCGTTCTTTGAAATCGACGGACGGAAAAACAAAGTTTACGCACAAAACCTGTGTCTATTAGCCAAACTGTTTTTGGACCATAAAACTCTGTACTATGACACTGATCCGTTTTTATTCTATGTCATGACGGTGTTTGATCATAGGGGGTTTCATATCGTTGGGTACTTTTCCAAGGAAAAAGAATCAACGGAGGATTACAATGTTGCCTGCATCTTGACACTGCCACCGTCCCAAAGAAAAGGATATGGAAAGCTTCTTATTGAGTTTAGTAAGTAGAATTTATTTAGTAGTAGAATAAGTTCGACGAAGAAAATCCTTTTTAAAGTGGAGACGCGTTCAGCATAAAAATCCTGGGTAGTGAAAAAGACTGATCCTTCTCGCTTGGTAATCTAACGCTTATCTTTATAAATTCGGCTCGAGTACACTATTGAAGTGAACATTTCTTTTAGCACATTCAGCACACTTTTTCCTGAGTAGGGAACGAACTAACCGTCAGGCTAGACTAGTTTAGATATTTATTATTTATTATTTATTTATTTATTTGTTTATTTACTTACGGAACCCATTTACATAAATATTACATAGCTATAAACATATTTGTATATATATATATAATAGAAAGAAACTAAGCACTAAATATCAAGATCACACAAAAGGAAAATACATATGACAGAATGAACGTAATAGAAATTATAGATATAAATTCAGGATTGTCAGACCAGAGACTTTATTTAATAATATTTTTCAACTGTCTTTTAAAAGATGTTATTTTAGAGTCGAAAAAGTTTATCTGTCCCAACAGGTCATTAGCACTGCGAACCAGTCGTGTAATTGGCTCATTAATACCATAATTGGTATGGTGGAATGGAACTGAGAAGATTTCTGATTGTCTATTAATTCTTGAAGGCACTCTAAGCTTAAAAAGAGACAATAACTCAGGACAATCTATAGCAGCATTAATTACCTTGTGCAGAAAACATAAGTCGGGCAATGTTCTTCTTGATTGCAACGTTGGTAAATCCAAGTTTTCCCTCACCCACTGATAGTTGCAGTCCTGTCTTCTGTATCCACATCTAAAGGCAGCCACTCTCAAAAATGTATTCTGAACCCCTTCAATCTGCTCAATGTAACAATTATATGAAGGGGACCACACAACTGGGCCATACTCCAAAATAGGTCTGACAAGAGAGCAATAAAGTAGTCTAAATGTCGACAAAGACAAGTCGGCAATGGAACGTATAAAACCCTTGATAAAACCCGGAACCTTCATTGCCCTTCCCGTCACCCGACTGATGTGGCTCCTGAATGACAACCTGCAGTCAATAAATACTCCCAAATCAGAAACTTCTGTTTTGACACCGATTGGTACGTTGTTTATTTTATAAAGAAAAGTGATGGGATTTCGTTGTTTAGAAAAGGTAATCTTATGGCACTTATTAATATTAAGTGACATTTTATTTAGGTCACACCAATCAAAAAACAAATTAAGGTCCTCTTGCAAGAGTAAAGCAACATACAGGGATGCGATAGGTCTAAACAGCTTCCCGTCATCAGCAAACACTAGCACATGACAGTTTTTCAGTTTCCAAACCAAATCAATAAAAAAAAAGGCAAAACAAAACCGGGCCCGAGTGGAAGCCCTGAGGTACCGCTGACGGTACTAATATTTCAACGGAGAATGTGCCCCCAAGATTAACCATCTGTGTTCTATCTCTGATGAACCCTGGGATCCACTGAAGAAGTGGTCCCACAATACCCAAGGCCTTAAGCTTCTGTAAGAGTACTCCAAGGTTAACAAGATCAAAAGCTTTGGAGAAATTTGTATAGATCGAGTCAACCTGAAGCCCCCCCCCCCCTCTACGCAGCTGTAGAGATAGTTAATATACAGCACCAACTTTATAAATCCAAATTGTTCAGGATTAAACACATTTAAAACTCCAGGCAATCCTCCGACTGACCAGAGTCAAGTAACTTTGGCAACCCAGATTGGTTAAATACAGCCCGATAATTGGAAATTGCACTTCTACTGTCAGATTTAAAAATAGGTTTTAGAAAGTGAAGAGGGGAAACAACCTGTGCCCAAGGACTCATTAAATATTAACAATATAGGTTTGGTAAGAACGCAAACACATTTCTTTAGGAAAAGTGTCGGAATCGCATCTGGTCCAGAGCACAGCCTATACGTAGAAGAAGTAATAGCCTCATATACATCCTCTGTTGACAGAGTCAAAGTGCTTAAACAAATTGAGCTAACTCAAAAGAAGTTAAGTCATTGATCTGAGTAGACTGATGAAAAGTATTCTGCAAACATATTCGCAGTGTCTGAGATATTCATGCTAATCCTATCATTGTAGGTCATTCTAGAGGTAAGACCAAAACCAATTCGTTTATTCCGAATATATGACCAGAAGTACCTTGGAGTGTCAGAGACATTTGTTTCTACCTTATCAATGTATTGTTGATAACAAGCATCCCTCAAGCAATCACATTGCTTTCTCAAAAATACAAAATAATCATAATCCCCCTGTTGACCACTCATTTTAAACTGTTTATGAATTTGTTTTTTTCTTATGATCAAACTGCGAAGTTCGGAAGAGAACCAAGACCGAAAAGAAGAAGTTCTATATTTCTTTAGAGGAATAAACTTTTCTATGAATTAGTAGACCACATCATAGAAGATTGCAACTATACCGTCAATTGATTTTTCTCTCAGAAACAACAAATCCCAATTTATCCCAGCCAGACAATTATTAATCGCAAGATAATCACCCTTACTAAAATCATAAAAATGTTCCTTATATTTCATATCATCAGAGTTTGCAATACATAAAAGGTCAAAACTAATTGCCATGTGGTGTAAGCTATTCCCAAAAATCTTATCTATTGCTGGCCTAACACTAATTGAATCTGAACTACTCCAGTGCAACCCCATTGTTATTTAACACCCCATTTTTCTGAAAGAAATTATAGAAGCTAAGGCAATTTGCTAGAGAAAGTACCGAATCATTGTTATTGTTATTATCCAGCCAGCAAACCAAGATCATCATTGCCCCATCTAACATGCGGCAAATTGTAATCACCTGCCAAGACAAACAAACTATCCGAACATTTACTATATACATATTCGACAGATTTACAATGGCTTATATAGGCTTTAGCATTTTTGTAAAAAACGACTGTGAGTGAAAATTTAAGATGTGATACCTTTTTAGGCAAAATAAAAGAAAAAATGAAATTTTCTGGACCGATTCTCTCGTTGACGGCCTTCTGAAACATGGATTTTTGAGGAAGAATATAAAAAACAAATTAAGTTTCTTATTTTCTTTTCTCGAGAAATATTTTCTTTAGAGAAAAGGCGATCACTTAACGAGAATCTACGCCAAAAACTGCAGAAGAAGGCATTTTAGAAATTATGATACCTTTTATACAGGGTGGGCGCGTTAAATTTTATTACTGACCGATCTGGACCAACCAAACTTCCGTACGTTAAAGAGGGGAGACAAGTACAATCTACCAAAAAATCGCATTCATCCCATTGAAAAAGCAGAATTGATGATTTTTGAAATGAAAATTATTCCGGTCTCTGTACTTATATTCATTTTTGACACAAGTGCTTCAATGAGGATTGATGCCCGAAAGATTTTCTAAAATTTTATTTAGCTTGTATTTAACATCGGTTTGTTGAAATGTTCACTTCTTCTCGTGTGGTCTTAAGCTCACACCATTATTTTTTATGTTTGTCTATGCAAGTTTATTAGAACCCAACCTATGGCCTGTGGGAACAGCAGTAAATTAATTTCGCCCTCGTCGTTCTCGAGCATCCACGCAGGCAGCAAATTTTCAGCAACAGGGCGCAGGAGGTCATCATCACTAACAAATAACGCTACCTTAGTATATCAAAACATTAGAGGCCTCAGGACTAAACTTAAGGACTTTCTTTGCTCAGCACTCCCTGAACAATATTCTATCATCGCTGTTACAGAAAACTGGCTCGATCCCGCCATAAATTATGCTGAACTTCTTGACTCCAGCTATGCGATTTATAGAACTGACCGCAATAGCAGTAACAGTACAAAAAATAGTGGCGGTGGTGTACTGATTGCTGTTAATAACAAATATAGATCTGGATCTCTGTAAAGATTGGCAAAGGATACCTATTCCATTGGCTGTGTTTACATCCCCCCTGCAATGGACATATCTATGAGAATGTTATCAGTGACAAGTGTCTGTGACTTATCGGACAATATTCTAGTCATGGGTGACTATAACCTGTGCAATCTGGATCTCTGTAAAGATTGGCAAAGGATACCTATTTCATTGGCTGTGTTTACATCCCCCCTGCAATGGACATATCTATGAGAATGTTATCAGTGACAAATGCCTGTGACTTATCGGACAATATTCTAGTCATGGGTGACTATAACCTGTGCAACATCACATGGTCAGCAGGTGTGGATCAGTATGGACTTTCGCCAAATAATGCTACTTCTTCTAGAGAAACTCTACTTTGTGATACTTTTGCGTTTTTGGGGCTGTCTCAGTTCAATGGGGTGTTTAATGATCACGATACAATCCTTGACCTCTGTTTTGCCAACTTTGGCCTTAAAAAATGTGATGGATTGGTAGATCGTGATCCTTATCACCCAGTACTTGAGCTGTCAATGAACTATAATAGAATGGTATATTTGAACTCGGCTGATCATTTTTGTTACGATTTCAAAAATGCAGATTTTGACGCTATAAAATAAACAACTACTTTCTATTGTACAATTGGCACTCAATGTTGGATAATAATCTGGATGTCACTGTTGATAACTTTTATGATATTGTATTTAATTGTTTAGATATGTTTGTACCAAAAAAAAATATCAAATTCGAATCACAGATTTCCCGCCTGGTTCTCACCTACACTTAAGCAACTTATAACACGTAAAAAAATGACCCATATAATCAAGTACAAGCAATCAAACACTGACGCTGATTATAATGCATTTGTTCTGTTGAGAAATGAATGCAAATCTTTAACTCGAGTATGTTACAATACTTATGTCACAAATTCGGAAGATGCTATAACTAATAATGCTCAGTTCTTTTGGAAATATATCCGATCGCAGTCTAATCATGGTGCTGTTCCAAAAGAGATGTACCCTTGAAGGTGACAGCGCTGATAACGGCCACGATATTGCCAATCTCTTTGCTCGTTATTTTTCGTTTGCTGGTGTAGATTCTCCTGAAGGGTCCAAAGGACAAAATTGAAATATTAGAAAGAAGTGGAATATATGAAATTGGATGCATGGATTGTAACCAAAAGTATGTTGGGCAAACTAGAAGATCTATACACACGAGATTCAAGGAACACAGCATATTTAAAGTATGGTAGAACAGAAAAATCAAGTGTTGCCGAGCATGCTTTTGATAATAATCATAGAATAACAATTAAAAATTTAAATAATTCATAATATAAGTGATAGGCGATTATTAGACGCATATGAAAGTATGGCAATTATTAAATGTAAGAATATTTTAAATAGAGATAGAGGGCCTATTCCGTATAGTCCATTGTATTGGTTGATCGAGGGTGACTTCTGGGATTCCAGGATTGGTCCCTTTGGTTTCGCTTGATTAAGCAAACATTAAGTATAAAAGCGAGTTAGGTAGAGTTTTAAATTTAGTTTTAATAATCTCCTGATGATGCTAACATGGTTAGCGAAACGCGCTTCGAGTGCAATAATTCTGTTTCGGTATTGTGGATAAAACTCCGTTTTAGTCTGGAATATTTCCTGGCAGGTGGTAATTGTCACACGTTTGTCCTATCTTTAAATCAGGTAATAAAAACGAAGTTAAAAATTATAGACCAATCTTCATCCTCTCAGCTATTCCCAAGCTATTCAAGCACTGTGTTGAGAAAGTCCTTAAGGCTGTTTTTGAGCCAATTATCGTCAATCAGCAGCATGGTTTCATCAGCCGGTCTGTAGAAACGAACCTATTCCTATTCTCAGACTACCTTAATAGCTCATTCAGCAACAGCCTTGAATGCCACGCAATTTATACAGACTTTAGCAAGGCTTTTGACAAGGTCAACCATGCCATTTTAATTTCCAAACTTTCCAGACTTGGGTTGTCTGGCCAGGTGCTAGCATGGATTATATCATACCTGAATGGAAGGGTACAGCGGGTTATAGTAGAGGGCTTCCATTTGGAAACATTTTATGCAACATCGGGAGTCGCCCAAGGCTCTCACTTGGGTCCCCTTTTATTTAATTTATTTCTTACTTACTTAAACTAGTCTAGGCGATAATGATCTTGCCCCCCTGCTGTCATCTGATTGCCTGCTGTTTGCTGATGACTTAAAACTCTTTAGACAGGTCTCATCTCCATTTGACAGGTCAACTCTCCAGAACGACATTGACATAATCTCCTCTTGGTGTGACAGTAACGGAATGTCACTGAATACTGATAAATGTCAGCTTATAAGATTTAGTAGATTAATGAGTACAGCCGCCGTTCATTATTCCATCAATGGTGTTCCTCTTGCGGAGGTCTCGGTGGTGAAAGAACTTGGAGTTCTTCTAGATAGCAAACTTTCATTCTCACATCACTTCGAGAGCATCATTGGTAGGGTGAATAGAATGCTGGGATTGATAGAAAGATCGTGTAAAAGTTGTTATATATTTCCTTTGTCAGGTCAATTTTGGAGTTTTCAAACATAGTTTGATCATCATATTATCATATTCACATTAATAGACTTGAAAATATTCAACATACATTCATTACATTCTCTAAATACCATTTGTTCCGCTCAGGAATCAACTTAAATGATAACCAGACTATGACCTACTTTAATCTATGTACACTTGCTTGTAGAAGGAAGTATTACGAGGTTTGCTTTTTTTTACAAAGTAATTAATAATATCATCAAAAGTCCAGACTGTCTTAGCCTGTTTTCATTTCATGTCCCGATATATCAAACTCGTATTCACTCCCTCCTGCATGTCCCTCATTATCGTACATGGTATTTGCTCTACAGCCCTACAAATAGGGTCTGAACCACGGTCAATAAATATTGTGACAGCCTAGACTTAGTTGGTGCCTCCCTAAACACCTTCAAATCCTCTGCTAGAAGGGTTACTAGGTTAAGTTTCTGTATACTGCAATATTATACTCGCAAATGTTGATAACGTTAATAAATAAATAAGAAGTACTAGTACTAGACAAGATGATTTTTGTATGTACCTTCTCACAACTTGTTCTTTGGTTTTATATATGTACATACATACTTTGATAGGATTTTTTTTTAGGTTATGAATTATCCAAATTTGAAGGAAAGACTGGTTCGCCGGAAAAGCCTCTGTCTGATTTGGGTTTGCTGTCATACAGAAGCTACTGGGCACAAACGATACTAGAAATTTTACTCTCTGTCAAGCCTGTGGGGGAAAACGAAAAACCTCAATTAACTATCAAGTAAGTTCAAGTCCATAATAGGCACTAACCAGAAAAATAAGCAATTTTTGATACTTGAATTTGCTATATAGATTTCAGACGGAAAATTCCATATTTCGCTACTTATATATTTGACAGTGTCCCATTGCTATTCTATTTTTTTTAATTTCAGTGAAATCTGTGAACTGACCAGTATTAAAAAAGAAGATGTGATCTCAACGCTGCAGAACTTGAACTTAATAAATTACTACAAGGGGCAGTACATCATTACGCTTAGCAAGGAAATCATCCAGCAGCACTACAACGCGATGGAAAGTAGGAAAATAAGGATCGACTCAAAGGCCCTGCATTGGACACCTAAAGACTGGGGAAAACGCGCGAAATGGTAGCTGTTTTAGATGTATAAAGACTGAAACAATTTAGTGATTTATGTAATTTACATAAAATGTGTATATTAGGTAACAAAATAAATGTTGAATCTAGCTCTGTGTTTTTGTTATTAGGCTTACATACAGTGTTGATTTTTTTGTCCGTTGAATGTCGTGAACTGAACCACTGTGTAATTGAATATCAAAATAAATAATGCATATGCATGTTTGTCTGTAACGTGAGGATTAAACTTAATAAGAAAACGCTGCTCTCTACCTGTTTCTATATTTAATGTTGCAGTTTCAACGATGAACATGAACCAAGAACCAAAGAAGCTATACAATTTAGCATCATTACTATTGGCCTTATATTTAAATGATGATTATGAGCCGCAATGCATTCTTGTTCGCACATTGCTACAATTTAAGCCACCGTGTGATACAGGGGTTCATCGACGATAAGTAATAAAGAAAATTGTGAATTGAACCCATAGATATATAAAAGAAAACTTTTTATAAGTCAATGATTGAACCCGTGTAACATTAAAATAAACAATGAAACGAGCGCTGCGTTTATTATGTTCATACATAAAAAATTGTTAAAATAATGATTAAGCTAGAAGGTACGCTTCAATGCAATTTTGCCCGCCCATTCCTGCAATTTAACCCATTCTGGTTTTGCCCAGCTAAAGCTAGAAGTTAACCCACTGTGTGATACAGTGGTCCGTCGACGATAATAAGCTGGACAAAATAAGAA
This sequence comes from Pissodes strobi, assembly GCA_016904865.1. Taxonomy (NCBI): domain Eukaryota; kingdom Metazoa; phylum Arthropoda; class Insecta; order Coleoptera; family Curculionidae; genus Pissodes; species Pissodes strobi. The sequence continues at coordinate 10,624 of JAEQML010081706.1, forward strand.
AAATATAAACAATGCAACGAGCGCTGTCATTCATACGTAAAATGCTGATTATAATAAAGAATACGGCCTTTGTGTCGTTCGATCCTGAAATTTAATCAGTGGGTTAGCTTGCGTTAGTTAATGGCTAAAATATCTTTTAGCGAAAATACATATTATACCAGGAGCGCAGAAGTTCGAGGAGGTAAATTTCCCGCCAAAAAGTATCAGGAGCAAACTATATTATGTCTGGCAAATCTGTCTCAAAATTTCATTTTAAATCAGTAAAAAGCTGTAATTTCTCTTAGCGAAAATACAAATTGTACCAGGAGCGCAGAAACTCGAGGAGGTAAATTTCCCGACTAATTGTATCAGGAGCAAATCTATATATGTCTCGCATATTTGTCTCAAAATTTCATTTTAAATCAGTAAAAGGCTGAAATGTCTTAGCGAAAATATATGTTATACCAGGAGCGCAGAAGCTCGAGGAGGTAAATTTCCCGCCAAAA
>JAEQML010081709.1:0-11105 GCA_016904865.1 Pissodes strobi
TGCTGTCTTCAATACATTGGTTCTACCACATCTTGTTTTTAGTTCATCTATACTTTATCTTGCCAATAAGAATGAATTGAATAGGTTGCAAAAACTGCAAAATAGATGTATGAGAATAATATTGGCTTCAAAAAGAGATACACCCATAAAAAATATGCAAAGGGAACTAAACTGGCTATCGGTTGAAGGGTTTTTACAATATCAGATATTAATACTTGTCTATAAAATAAAGAATGGTTTAACACCCAACTACTTGACAGAAAAACTTGTTACAAATGAAACTATACATACATACCCAACAAGAAATAAACACAATTTTTATATAACAACAAAGAATAAAGCAAGTACTGAGAAAGCAGTATTCCACAAAGGATTGATTGTGTTTAATTCTTTACCTGATCATATCAAGAACATTTCCAAATTGAATTCATTCAAAGCAAAATTGAAAAAACACTTAATAGGGGAATGATGCCATAAGTAAATGTCTGTAGCAGGAATATATTGCAATGAAGGTTGATTTATGTTGCATTTGGTGAACTAGGTTTAGGCATAAGATTAACTTAAATATTTTTTGTTTGTATCTTGGAGAAATTGTATAGAATGTATATTAGCCAAGTGCTAAATAAAGAATTATTATTATTATTATTATTATTATTATTATATATAAAAAGGGAGACACCAATACTCATTACTAATTGAAAAAAACCATCTTAAAAAAATATTGGAAATTAATACCAGTGCTAAGTTGTATCAAAAGCTTGCAAGAAGAGTACTTGATTGGGTTTCAAGACAGATAATACAACTAACATACATTTTGAAATGAACTTTGATTTAAAATGGTGCTAGTCTAACTGAAACTACTTTATTCTAAAAGTGATATTTATATTTCAGGGTGGACGAGAAGTGAATGATTTCATTAAATACATTGCTAAAGAAGCAACTAATGAATTGAAAGGATGGGATAGAAGTGGTAATCCTAAGGCTGATAAGACTGAATTGTAGATTGTTAAGGAGTTTTGTGTTTAGTATGGTTGTATTTTTTATACGTACAGATCAGCTGAGATTTGTTCATATTTTTGCTCTAATAAAACGTTTTTCCTCTTGAGTGGAATTCTATTTTTGTATTTTGTTTTTTTTATAAGAGAACTACTTGGAATGTCCTAAGCACATCTTTAAGAACTGTGTTATTTATGTCTTTCTTCATTCGTTATTAATAACATTTGAATATCATTCATTGCTTTTATAGACATCATCTGTTTTTGTATTTTTATAATGTTGGAAAAATCATTTCGTTTCTTCGATTCACTTCCTGGACATCTAGAAACTAATGTAAAAAGCCATAAAATTTTGTTACTATGTAATGGGGAAATTGTCCATTTAGCTTTAACCTTTAAAAGGTTTCAAAATGTGTAAAGCAATGCATGTAGAATCAAAATGATATGGCTTGTTGTAAGGTTTATGTTGTGATGTTTACTTATTTTAAATAAATACATTTGCTACTACGACAACGCTTTTCTTCATTCTCCTTGACCCTACTGTAGTACGTTTTTCTTGAACAGGATTTTCAATTGTGACCTTTTGTCTCTGTGTCATTAACGTTCGCTAAAGAGTCAGGCATAATACGTTTTATTTTAATTTATATAGCTTATAGTAACTATGCACTAGGGTTGAGAAATGACGGCGAATGTTCACATTTTCTTAACTCTCACCTTGTTTAATACTCTTTTAGGTATCTACTCTAATTGACAGTTTCCTTCACATCCAGAATCGGCTTTGTGGACTGCAAAACTATAATGAATAACTATTGTTTATGTAAATCTACCTAAAACATAGTAAGAGAACAAAACCTTTTAGTCAGCTATGTTGACGATATATTCTGAAAATATCATTTGTTGAGGTGAACAGAATAGTTAGTAAGGAGTAATTTAATTCTTTATGTCTTTTATTCTGAGTTTAACAATCACGAGCTGAACTATCAAGCATGTATTTAAGTACAACTAACTAACAAGTTCTAGTCACATTTTGTGCATCATATACGTAAAAAAATATATTGCTCGCATCAGCACAGCGGTGAAGTCAATGTTAAAGGATAGATATAGACGACGGCTGTGTTTTCTCGCATAAGTTTGTCTGCAAGGAGGACATACCTTATTTGCGCATGTGTCACATGATGTATTCTTGTAGATATGTTCTATATTGTTGTGGAGGATTCATTTTTACCTTGGAATTGATTGCCTTTGGCTCCACAAATGATTAAACTTGGTTTGAATTGGTATAGAGCCTCTCTGGCTCCAGGATGTAAACTGCACAAGTGCAAGTTTAGTGACCCTAATGAAATATGTACCTATATATCGTCGACGTTTCGATAAGCAAGTCTGCTATCGTTTTCAAGAATAAAAGAAACTAAAAATGAAAATGGTTAGCAAATACAATAAAACAGTAAAAAGCTCTTGCAGATTGTCAGGCTTTGAACTGACTTTGACAAGATCCAAGATGGCGACAGCCGAGGTGCAGCAGCAATTAGTTAACGAATTACAGAAACTTGTTAAGAAAGATCTAATTTACTTCATAATTAATAAAAAGTTACCTGAAAATGTAAGTTCAGTTTTAAGTGAAGATGTGGTGAGGTTTTTAGAGAAGGGACAGCAGGATGACGAGGTTTTTCATGATACTGTAGCCACAGGAACGGAGCAAGAGGTATGCCGTAGTATTTCTTGTTTAAATAAATACGCTGATTTAAGAGTAGCCCAGTGTGAAGTTAGCATGCAAAATACACTTATTGAAGAGCTACAACAATCCAATAAACATTTAAACACAATTATATCACTTTTACAAACCCAAAGTGGAAATAAGGTTATCGAACATCAAAACAATTTGTCACAACAACAACAACATTCATATGGTCAGCACAGTCCTATCGACGGTTTGTCACTTTCAACCGAGACATCGGGGCGAAGGCTTCCATCGAATATGAAGGCCCCACAACCTCTCCCACCAAAATCGTCGCTCTCGTTACCCGGCGGGAGCTGCGCGACGTCGACGGTGCGAGAATCAAAATCATTATCGGGTTCTGCCTCGAATTCTTCATCAGTCGACACCAGTGCCCATGAGAAATCTATAGCAGGCCAGCGAAACACCGGACAAATCTCTCGTACTGCTGTTACGTCCCAGCAAGTTTCACATGCCATATACGAGGCCCAGTCACATAGAATTTTAAATAATTTAATAACTGCTGAAGATCCTAAGCAAAATGGCGACGATGGCTGGAAGGAAGTTAGAAATAAAAGAAAACCAAAACCTGTGGTTGGTACTCATTCTAAAACAGATAGCAGTATGCCTTCAGCTGTTCCTAAAATGGTAGCGTTACATGTTTCCAGGCTTGCACCTACAACAAGTGAAGACGCAATGAAAAATTATTTGATTCCGTACTTTCCAGAAGTTATTATTAATAGTATCCAGTCTAAAAATCCAGACCGATATTCTTCTTTTAAAATTTCAATATACGAAAAAAATTTTAAAGCAGCGATGAATCCAGAAATGTGGCCTCAGGATTGCTACATTCAACGTTTTTTCTTTCCGAGAAAAATTGCCGAATCGACCCGGTAATCTTCAATCCTAAGCTTCTTTTTCTAAACCTTCAGGGGTTAACAATTGATAAAATTAATCAACTTATAATAGAAATGTCAGTATACCAAGACCTGCTATTTTACTGTTTCAATGAAACATGGACAACGGATCTATCGCTTACAATGTTCCCAATTGATGGTTATAAGGTTGCTAGTTTTTATAATAGACATAATCATATTAGAGGTGGCGTTGCTATTTATATACGCGATAATTTATCTTTTAAGCCAATTGATCTACAAAAATTCTGTTTTGAGAAGGATATTGAAGTATGTGCGATATCATGCTGTATTTTTAACAGTAGAACAATTTTATTAAATTGCTACCGTTCACCCGACGGCAACGTAGGTGTATTTTTCGAAAAAATTGAAGAAATTCTTGACTTAATATTTGTTCCTAATTGCAATATGATTATATGCGGCGATTTTAATTGTTTTAGGTCTAAATATACAAACTTTTTAAAGCTGTGTAATATTTTATCAACGTTTGGTTTGCATCACAGGGGAGGTTGGCCGACCCGGATAACAGAAATATCAGCAACAGCTATAGATCATATTTTTACTAATATGGACCAGGTTGTAACTTGTGTTTACGATAATACAATTTCTGACCATAGAACCACTCTGGGAGACTTTGAGGTGTGCTCTAAAAAATCAAATAAAACTTATATCTGGAAAAGAAACTTCAACGAAAATGCAATAAATAACTTCAGAGCATCACTATTTAATGAGACTTGGCAATTAGTTTATAATGGGTTGACTATTTCTGAGTCTTTTGAACATTTTTTTAATATTGTCCAATTTTACTATAATTTACATTTTCCTCTGCATAAATCATGCAAAGAAAATAGTTCAAAATCCTGGATTTCACCAAGTGTAAAAAAATCAAGCAGTGACTTAAAAGACCTTCATCACTTTTCAAAAATAAACCCGAATTTAAAACCATTCTATGCCCAGGCCAAAAAAGCACATAATAAATTAATTAAAGATACCAAAAAAAAATTTTATCAAAACAAAATTATGTCTTCTAATAACACTACTAAGGCATGCTGGCAGGTAATAAATCACATGACAAATAAAAGTTTTCATCGGAAAAATATAGTTTTGCGTGATGATCAAAATAGAGAAATTTGTGATCCTATGAAATTGGCTGATATGTTTAACGATTTTTATAAAAATGCTCCAAGTAAGATAATTAAGAACATTACGCCGTATGATAGTATACCCGACTTTACTTTTAATACACATAATAAATTTAAACTCTGTCCATATGCAGAAGATGAACTAGGTACCTTGCTTTTTAAGAAACTAAAAAATAATAAATCGTGTGGTTTTGACGAAATACCTAATGTTCTTATAAAGCAGGTGCTATTGTTTATAATAAAGCCACTAACACACCTTGTAAATCTGTCATTTTGTTGTGGAGAATTTCCTAGTAGATTAAAGGTGGGTAAAGTTATTCCTATTTTTAAAAAAGGAGATGAACTTAATGTCGAAAATTACAGGCCAATTACTGTTCCTTCTGTGCTTTCTAAAGTGTTTGAATATGCCTTTTTAAATAGACTGCTTCAGCATATTATTAATAATAGCATTTTATCAATTAACCAGCATGGCTTTACTCAGGGTAAGAGTACTATGTCAGCAGTACATACTTTTTATGAGAGGCTTGTTGAACTGGTTGACGCAGGCGAGTGTCCTGCTGGGATATTTTGTGATCTTAGTAGGGCATTCGATTGTGTGGATCACAATAAGTTTTTATCGGTAATAAAGAAATATGGTTTTGTTGGGCAATCCTTTGATTGGTCTAAATCGTTCTTGCTCGAAAGAAAGCAATATGTTTCACTCCAATATGTCGACTTAAAAAATAATATAAATAACTTTACATCATCAACAGTTGATATAAGCACTGGAGTTCCCCAAGGATCAATTTTGGGTCCGGTGTTTTTTCTTTTATTTATTAATCAATTTGATAGTATAAATACAAACGCTTCATTTACTGCTTTTGCTGATGACATTTCAGCCATCACTTCTAATAAATCTGACTTGGTATTGGAGAGTAATTGTAATAGTTTGATTGAAAAAATTAATTCTTGGTTTACGGAATATTCTCTATATTTAAACCCAATTAAGACCACTCTTCTTCGATTCCATAATGTACAAAAAAATATAAACGAACTTCAAGTTCTGCTAAATGGTAATAAACTTAATTTTAGTGAAACTACTAAGTTTCTTGGTCTTCATATTGATTCACACCTTAACTGGAAAGCCCATTGTGAATATCTGATACCTAAAATTCACTCTCAGAGCTATGTATTAAGACAATTAAAAACTGTTCTAACTATGAATCAACTGATACAAGTATATTTTGCTAATGTTGACTCTCGACTGCGATATGGAGTTTGTTTTTGGGGTTGGTCAACTCTTTCTACTGATGTTTTTGTTTCTCAAAAACGATGTATTCGTTCCATGGCAGGAATTTCTTCGACAGAAGGCTGTAAAGAGTTTTTTATAAAATATAATGTCTTAACTGTCCCGTCTTTATTTATTTTTGAAATTTGTTTATATGTTTTTAATAATAGTGTTAAATTTCAACGCAATTTTGATGTACATAATTTTAATATTAGAAATAGGGAAAATTTACGCCCAAAATTAAGTAAGACAAAAGTGGCATCTCGATCACCAAATAATATTGGTCCTCTTTTTTTTAATAATCTCCCAAACCATATTAAAAGATGCAAAAGCGTCCATCAGTTTAAGCTTACTTTAAAGACATTTTTGATAGAAAAGTGCTTTTATAGAGTGGATGATTTTTTAAAGATTGTTACTTAGTTTTTCTTGCTGCGTTAGTTTTAGGTATTTTTGTGACTATTCCAATACAATTCTGTAAAATGATTGTCTGATGGAAATAAATGATTTGTATTGTATTGTATTGTATTGATGACAATTATAATGCCATATTTAATTACTGGTTAACTGGTCTTTAGTGTGATATTGAGATGTTATTTGGTAAATTAATTTGTTTTTGAAGTTTTATATAAGTATCTATAATTTGGTGTTATTCGCTTAGGAAGAATTTAATGATTTTTGTTGAAAGGATTAGTTAATTTTTAAGTGTCCCTTATCAACTTCAGTTTTTAGCAAAGGTAACCAAGTGCTATTAAAACTAACAGAAGTTAAAGCAACGCATTCATCTTTATTTAATAAAATTAAAGCACTTTCTTTAATTTTACGTTTTTTTGATGAAGGCTCCTTTGCTAAAATACTAGAAGCGTTCCATTGTATTCTGTGATTGTTATAAAATGCATGTTGACAAATATGTGATTTGTGGAATTGTGCATTTCTAATATAAGTTTGGTGTTATTTTATACGTTTTGATAATGGTCTACAGGTCTCACTTATTTAAAATTTATTACATTCACATGGTATTTTATAGATAACATTTTTAGTAGTTTCATATTCATTAAGTGGTTTTGTTTTTGTTAGTTTAGATCTAAGGGTGTTTTCTGTTTTGAAAATGGTACGAATGTTAAATTTATTACCTATTCGTTTTATTTTGTCTGATAAACCAGGAATATAAGGAATAAAGAGGTTCGTAATAGGTCTATTTTGATTTTGTCTGATATTTGGTTGTTCAAATTCTATAAAGCATATTGAATGAAATCAATAGGATAGTTATTATTAATCAAAACATTGCTCAAAAATTCTTTATCCGTGTTGAAATTTTGATTATTACAGATTATTTTCATTCGATCACATAGACTTTTTACGACCCCCTTTTTTGACCATTATTGGGTGATTTGAATTAAAATTTAAATATCTGTTTGTATGTGTAGGTTTTCTGTATATTTTTGTTTCGAAACTATTCAAGTAGTTTTTTATAAGAATGTCAAGAAATGAAAGTTGTTCATTAATTTCTCTTTCTATAGTGAATTTGATTGTGGGTTCTTTGGTGTTAATATGATTTAGAAAATCGTTAAGAAAATGTTCGTTATATGGATAAATTGAAAAAAATGTCATCTATATAACGCCACCAAAATAAAAGTTTATATTGATAATTTTCAACAAAATTTAATTCAAAATTATAGGTACAGGGTCATTTTTTATATTTTCCCACCCCCCTTAACTTTTTTGTGCCACTGTTTAGAAAAAAGATGTAAATATAAAAGTTGTAGTGCTGGAGAAGTAGTTCTCAGAAAACATAATTTTGTCTATACAGGGTGTTGCAAAAAGTGCGAAAAACAAAAAACAAATTTTTTTTAAATGGGACACCCTGTATATTTCTCCCCAGGACGAAAGATCTTTATTCTCTGATTACAAAAATATATAATTTGTCTACATTTGCTTACGCCATTTCCGAGCTATTTGCCTTTAAAAGTTGACAAAGCATGAATTCAAACCAATCGAAGTAGCCTTGCTCGCCATTAAGAAAAATATGAAATGTGTCAAAATAGCCGTGAATGACAGTGACAAAAACAGCTATTATATCAAATTATTGGTTCTATTTTTTATGAAGGTTCCCTAACTGGCGAAAGATATTACAATTACAATCAGGAAACAGAGATTCTCTTGGTATGCTTCCAATTCGCCAATCTGCTCAAATAATACGCGGCGAACCGTCCACTGGCCACCGAACAGCCCAGATCTAACGCCCTTAGATGCGTTTTTGTGGGTATATTTAAAAACAAAGTTTATGGTCAGAGAAGTGCCATTATTGAAGAGCTCAGGGTGAGAATTGTATACTATATAAATGAATGACCTTAACCAGAACAATCCAATTTTTATTACCCATGCAACAAATAAATTAGAAAGCGACTTCCGAGTTTGTATCAATAGTGGGCATATTCAACAATATTTGAAATACTGAAGTTTTTATTATCAAGCATGTTAAGATACGAATTTGTATATAATAATAAAAAATTATTAAAACAATGATTTATTTTATTTAAATCAACTTTTAAAGTTAAATAGCTCAGAAATGGCTTAAGCAAATGTAGACAAATTATGTATTTTTGTAACCGGAGAACAAAGATCTTTCGTCCTGAGGAGAAATATACAGGGTGTTCCCTTTAAAAAATATATATTTTTTTGTTTTTCACACTTTTTGCAACACCCTGTATAGACAAAAAAATGTTTTCTGAGAACTACTTCTCAAGCACTACAACTTTCCTATTTACATATTTTTTCTACACAGTGGCACAAAAAAGTTAAAGGGGGTGGGAAAATATAAAAAATGACCCTGTACATATTTCATTAGGGTCACTAAACTTGCACTTGTGCAGTTTGCATCCTGGAGCCAGAGCCGAAGAGACTCTATACCAATTCAAACCAAGTTTAATCATTTGTGGAGCCAAAGGCAATCAATTCCAAGGTAAAAATTAATCCTCCACAACAATATAGAACATATCTACAACAAAGGTATGGGCCTAATATTTGTTCTATTTTTAGAGATTTAGAAAATATACATAAAAAGCTATTGCATTTTGAAAACAGTTTAACTTTTTTACACAAATGCAAAAATAATAACTTGATTCCTAAAGGTTTAAGACTTAAAGCGCTATACAACAACCAAAAAACCATAAAAATCTTAGAAAGAGCAAGTAATGCCATAGCCTAAAGAAGAATATTGCTGCGATACTTAAGCGCGGCACCTTTGACAAGCGAGGACCAACTTTATCACTATGTAGTGGGGAGGAAATAAATAAATCTAACTTGACGACAACCCTAGTGAAGTGAGCCGTACTCAAATTTTTTTGGGACTATATGTTAAAATTATTACTCCTCCCTATTATTTTATTTAAACTTTCACTACAAAATATATGATTTATAAAATACTGCTTATTTCGAGTAGAGAATATAACCAACTTTTTAACGATCCAAAAAACTGCATAAAGAGAGCCGGATATTTATTTAAACATTACACCAGAAAGAAATATTTAAAAATGTCTTTTGAAATGAAATTAAGAATGGCGAATGTAGATTACTTGTAGTAAGTACAGCATTATTGAAAGGAAAGTCATTTACCTAAAGAAAAATATAATTGAGTTACATATTATTTTGATAAATTACGATAAAAAAAACAACTCATTTATGTAGAAAATTATTTATTTTTTAACGTTATAACACACATATAATAAATTGAAATTGAAATAAACTGAATTGAATATAACTATAATAGAATATAAGCTCCAAGATAATCCTCAAATATCAACAAGATCTAGACACTGCAAAAGTTTTTTTTATATGAGATATTATATTGCACAAGTAGTTACGGTTTTAGACGAACTTGTGAAGATCTGCAATAATAATTTTGAAAATTTTGATTTATCTAGCTTAAAAAAGATCTTATATAAGTACATAATTTTGTTTTATATAGATTCTTAGCAACCTGCACGATTTTATAATCGTATTATGTACGATTTTGCATGTTTTTTCGTAACAGCTTTTTCATTTTATTCGCTAGATAAAAATATTGTCCAGATGGTGAAATGAAAGTAAATTATTGATCTGGCTCTAGTTCACGAACTAGTTTATGCATGAACTGCACAATTACGCTAAATCGGTGCAACATGTACCGTGCGTTCAATTTATCTTGATAACATTTTGATTCGCTGTAACTTTTGTGTTTTTAAAGATATCAAGGTAAACAAAAGAGCAAAATGTAGAGTTCGTAGCCAACTTTTTTCTAAGTTGCATATTAAACAAAACACTACCCAGATAACACACTGCAATTCAATGGACAGCTTATGGATGTTTGTTACTGGACATATGGCATGGCCATTGGATATCCACAATTTGTCCAAGGGACATTCAATGGAGGTCCATTGGACTATACAAACGACACACGCATGGATATCCTTCTGGATTCCAACTCTTGTCCATAGGGGTTACATATTGGGATGCATTTTGGACATGTTTTATTACTAGTTTATGCTCGGTTGTATAGGGTTATTTTTTATATTTCGATATTTTTAAGTCAGAAAAAAATGAAAGGCTAGAGTTTCTGTATCATTAAAATTTCTAATAAAAAGTTTAAAAATATTTCTGCAAACGTCAAACTTGGCAGGTTGGAAATTTTCTTAAATATATTTATACATTATAATATACTTATTTGGAATCAGAGAAAAGATCTTTTTATATATACAGGATGTTCTATAAGAAAATTGACAACCTGCAAAATGACAAATTTTGAAAAAAAAAAACTTTGTATTTAATTATCTTTTCTAACTTTAGAAGTACTTAAATCCTCTAGGGGGGCTCTTGAAATATAAAAAATTACCCTGTTTAATAAAAATAAAGCACATATACATAATTCAACTAAATATTATTTATTTAAATGCCACAGAGAACAGATATTAAAAAGTTAAGCATAGATGTCTTTTTCACAAGCAAAAACGATGGCGAAAGAACAACGTAAACATAACACGCCCGGTGGCGTTCATGCTGTGCGCACTTCTAATCGTGGCGTTTTGTCAGCTTTCTATT
>JAEQML010081710.1:0-11105 GCA_016904865.1 Pissodes strobi
AGTATCACTCCACCAAGGCAGCCTCTTGGCGCTCGCTTTCTTAAGTGGGCACGCTTGTTCATAGGAGTCGACGATTACACTGTTTAGCTTTACCACCTCAATTTCTAGTTCTTGTTTTGATGAAATAGCCTGCCCTAAAGTTCCCATGGACATTACCAGACTTTCCCTAAATTTGTTCCAGTCTGTTGCCCTCGGAATTCTTTTCAGTGGCTTCTCCATCTTATCCGATTTAATTTCGAATCGGATCATTCTATGATCGGACATAGTTATGTCCCTACTTACCCTCCAATTAACTACCTTTTCCGCAAATGCTCGAGTTACCACTGTAATATCGATAACCTCCTGACGAAGCCGATTCACAAAAGTTGGTTCCGCATTTACGCTAGCTACTTCAAGGTTTTCCGACACGAAATACTCTAATAGAGCCGTACCTCTCGCGTTAGTGTTAGTGCTCCCCCAAACGATATTTTGCGCGTTTGCATCACACCCCACGATTAGTGGAAAACCTTTGTCTTTACTGTATTCTATTAACCTTATTAAGTCTTCCGTTGGGGGAAGTTGCGCGTTATCATACGGAAGATATAAACTACTAATTAATAACTTATGTTTTGTGCCATTCACCATGTATTCCAGCAGGATCACCGTAATGTCCGTGGAGCTTAGCTGTGGTAACAGAGTTCCCTGCAGCTTCCTGGACATCACGATACATGTCCTCGGCCTCTCTACTCCTTCACACCCGGCCAAGATGGTAAAGCCGGGGGTCCCAAGTCCCCTTATGTTTTCCCTAAGTAATAGTCTAAGTAAGGTTAGTTGTGAAGCGAAGTGGCATCTAATTACGAGAAACATGTCTAAGGTGTTCCTTCGGCCTATTTTCTCTGGGGGGCTCAGAGGCATCTATAGGGCGCGCGTAGCCCGCCAGTGTACGCAGACTTAGATTAGGATTGAGATATGTACTTACAGTAAATTTAAGGTGTATTTATACTATGTTCTATTGCCCAAATAGATGATGCTTACTTAGCTACTTGGCTTGGTTTTCTTACGTGCGGTTCTCGTTTAGTGATCTTTTTGATACATGTCGGGTCCAATACCTATGTTCTTTCGGCTAGCTCGTGTAATTGATTAGAAGAGGCTTCGGTGTGTCAACATTTTCGAATCCAACTGGAAAAATTGTTGGGTTAGACATGCGATATGCGAGTCGTGTTTCAGTTGGCCAGTCGAAATTCTTGAAGTGGGGATTTTAAAGGAAGTCATTTTGCCTTCCACATTGGTTGCTGGAAGTTTCGTGTGCGCCACTCTACACCGGTCAGCCATTTGCAGTGGCAGTGTTTGATGTTGGATGGAAGTTGTTGGTTGATTTTACCTTTGTGGGATTTTCCACTCGACCCATTTTTGAGTTTTAGGCCTTTGTTGATTGTTTGTTTGATGCCTGGAACTCGTTCCTTAATGGGATTCATTACTGCTTTTATCAGGTGAGTTGATTTTTTTGAGTAACACCATCTTATGAAAATTTCTTCTCACTTGAATAGTCCATAATTCCGATTTCATTCTTTTTACAGAAGCTTTTCTTGGCCATCTTTTGAGCAAGCCTAGCGATTTGGGCGTAAAGCAGTTAACTCACAGCTAAAATATTGATTTTGCTGATTTTTCCTTTTTGGTTATGAGTTATACGCGGAATCTTGAATATATTGATGTTTCACAGAGTATTACCGTCGGTTTTTTTTCGGGTACGGCTAGAACTGAGAAGTAAAGTCTTTCCTGCTGGTAATTTTTTTATTAGGTTAATGCTGTGTTATTATCTAAGGAAAGAATTGATTTCGTAGGTTTGCTGTTAGATAGTATTTTGGATACTCGCCATTTTATTTTAGTAATATTCAACATTATTTTGTAGCGCACAGGACGAATTTGTGAACTTAATGATTAATCCAGCGATACCTGCTTTTATTTGGATGAGGACCCCCCCAGCAGCTAAATTAAATTATCTATACAAGGAATTAGAAATTATTGTAAAGAAGTTATTAACGAGTAGAAAAGAGCTACGCGCAAAAGTTGCAGGTAATTGCTACGTGCCTATATTATTGTTGAAATAAAATGAATAGTGCTACTATTTGTTACTTTGTTATTGGAGATTTAGAGATAATTCACCTGCTATACTCTTAATAGTAAAAGAAATCGCAATTATTTTGCAGAATTAAATTGATGTAATTCCATTTTTTTATCCCTATTGTTTATTTATGAAATTGGGCTATTAAATAAATATTTTTGTCTTTGATGTGCCGTCAAAGACGCGACGAGCCGGCGCATATCAAATTAAGCATTTTTGGCGTATTACTTACCCTCCATATAAAAATGTATATGTGTGAATATTTTATGCCAGCATTGTAGCCTTGAATAAGATCTCCCGACAATCGAATTTCATGGCACATGCATCGTATTAATATTTATAACACTGAGAAAGTTATATCAGATAAATATTGAAAATTTAGAAAACCATTTAGCAGATATCTGAAAAATTGTTCAATCTAATTACCTGAATGAATACTATAGTTTGTGAACAGGAGTGTAAATGTCAATACATACCCTCCAACTAAGATAAGCAAAAACTATGTTTTAGATAGAGGTTTGATTAAAGTGGTCAAATCAAAGAGTAATCTAATGGAAAAAATATTATTTTACAAATTGTTCGATTAGAGATAACATTTTACGTTTAACTAGAGATATTAAAACCACTTTGCAACTAGAAGATAAGATACTTTTATGGTATTTAGTCATTATAGACTATTTTAAGAGAAAATATGTTTTTTTTATTAGGAGCATTAAATTCATGATTACATCCTTTAAATACGGTTAAATATTTACTTCAATTCAAGGTGTTCGAACGTTTTATAGGAATGTATAACCTCTATTCCATGTGACTCTCCCAGCCTGGCAGATAAAAATCCTTTAACGAAGAAATTAGGTTTCTGGATACTAATCCATCAAAAATACAGACAGGCAACCAAATATAAGATATGCAAAAACCTATTTATATAGCCTTAGCTCAAAATCTCATTAAGATGGGCTGAAAAATTTCAGATGCCAGCTATCGACCGGTTCTACACAATGACCGTGGAAAAGTGACATGGCCGTGTCTCATCCACCTCGACAAAGGGTTCCTTCATAAAAAAACTTCAAAAGCATACTAAACTCATTAATACTGAACCAGCACTAGATAGCTTGAAATTTTGCACATTTAAATACGTATTTCGAGACTAAACAAAAAAAAGAAGCAAAAGATGATCCTAAACAAACCGGCTAACATCTATGCGAACCACAATCAAGAATAATTAATTCAATTAATACATTTTAACAATTACTCTATAGTATAAGACGGAAATAATAGTCAGTGACGTCAGTCACTAGTTCGAAAACAGACCAACGTGAGCGGCTTGAAGTAATATTTAATATTTAACAATAAATCTGGTATGAAATGCTCGCAAAATGCCGCTTGTTCTAAATGCGGACACAGCGTTCCGACACAAAACGTGCACCGCTGCCAAATTCAGGTTCGCGATGGCGATCGACGGACGTAATGTACTGATGTTTTACGACCGTCGGGCGGAGGTCGCAACGTTGCAACAATAAACGAGCATGTACCTTGTGAGAGATCTGTTGCATAGTCGCACTTGCGGGTTTAGGTTATCGTTTTGTTTTAACATTGAAAATGTTTCTGTTTTCCTAAATAGGGCCTCAAATCGTGAAAAGGCTACATTTGCCACACATAACGTCGTACGCGTGAGAGATCGTGTTAGCTTGTTTATTTAAACTTAAATTGATTATAACGCATCGGAATCGGTTCTAATGACTAAAATAAATTGGAACTAACTGAAACTAACCGAAAGTTTATTGAACGACTATCCAAAACTAACCAAAAGCACCAAAACGGGCTACAACGTATCGAAATAGATTAAAAATATTGAAGTAAGTTAAAACTAACCCAAATTAACCGAATTTTGGTGACTTACCAAAACTAACCAAAAACATTAAAGTTGCTTATAACGTACCGGAACCGGTTCAAATGACTAAAATAAATTGGAACTAACTGGAAGTAACCGAAAGATGATTGAATGACTATCCAAAAATAACTAAAAGCACCAAAACGGGCTAAAACATATCGAAATAGATTTAAAAGATTGAAGTAAGTTAAAACTTACCCAAATTAACCGAATTTAGGTGACTAACCAAAACTAACCAAAAGCATTAAAATTGCTTATAACATATCGGAAGGTGATTGAATGTCTAATTAAAACTAACCAAAAGTAACTAAGAGCACCAAAACGGGTAAAACATATCGAAATAGATTAAAAATATTGAAGTAAGTTAAAACTAACCCAAATTAACCGAATTTTGGCAACTAACTAAAACTAACCAAAACATTAAAATTGCTTATAACGTACCGGAACCGGTTCAAATGACTAACATATATTAAAACTAACTGAACTTTACTGAGACTTGACTGAACGACTAACCAATAGTAACTAAAAGCATCAAAACGGGCTAAAACGTATCGAAATAGATTTAAAATATTAAAGTAAGTTAAAACTAACTTAAATTAACTGAATTTTGGTGACTAACCAAAATCCCTAAAATTGGTTATAGTGTAACGGAACTGGTCCAAATGATTAAAATAAATTAATATTAAGTGAAATTAACCGAAAGTTGATTGAACGACTAACCAAAATGGACCAAAAGTAACCAAAGGCATCAAGAGGGTCTAAAGCAAGTTGAAACTAACAATTAACCGAATTTTGGCGACAAACTAAAGTTAACCAAAAACATCAAAATTGGATATGACGTATCGGATCCGGTTCAAATGACTAAAATAAATTAAAACTAACTAAACTTAACCAAAAGATGTTTAACCAAAACTAATCAAGAGTAACCAAAAAGGGCTAAGACGTATCGGAACAGGTTAAGAATAAAATAAGTAACTAACCCAAATTAACCGAATTTTTGCGACGACCTAAATTATTAAGCAAAAACGTTTAAATTGTTTTAATGTATCGGAACCGGTTCAAATGAGTCAAATAAAATGGAACTTACTGAAAGTAACCGAAAATTGATTGAATAACCAACCAAAGCTAACCAAAAGTAACTAAAAGCCCCAATACGGGCTAAAACGTATAGAAAAAATTAAAAATATTGAAGTAAGTTGAAATTCAAATTAACCTTATTTTGGTGACTAACCAAAAACACTAAAATTGGTTATAACGTTTTGGAACCGGTTCAAATAACTAAAATAAATTAGAACTAACTGAAATTAGCCGAAAGTTGAGTAAACAACTAACCAAAAGTAACCAAAAACACCAAAATGGGCTAAAACATATCAGAACAGATTAAAAATATTAAGGTAAGGTGAAACGAACTTGAATTAACCGAATTTTGCCGACTAACTAAAATTAACCATAACGTATCGGAACCGGTTCAAATTACTAAAATAATTTAAAACTAACTAAAGCTAACCGAAAGCTGATTGAATGACTAACCAAAACTAATCACAAGTAACCAAAAGCACCAAAACGGGCTAAACCGTATCGGAATAGATTGCAAAAATTAAAGTAAGTTAAAACTAACTAAAACGCATTTTTGCGGCTAACCAAAACTAACCAAAAAGATTAAATTTGATTATAACGTATCGGAATCAGTTCAAATGACTAAAAAAAATCGAGCGAGTCTGCTAGTAGTCGAGACACTGATGTGTAAACATATCCTATAACGACATCGGTTGTAAAAAAATGACAGCAGCACGTTGTGTTCCCAAGCGGTCACCCATCCAAGTACTAACCCCGCCCGACGTTGCTTAACTTCAGTGATCGGACGAGAACTGGCATTTTCAACATGCTATGGCCGTTGCCTGTACGTTTTAGCTTGGACATAGAATAAAAATTAGGTTTAATAACCAAGTTTAAAATAATAAAAAATCAACGCGAACGAAGCCCCGGGTAAAAGCTAAAAGTGTCCTATGTTCTTTACTATACTCTTGAAAATATCTGTGCAAAATTTCATGATGATCGGAACAGTTTATGTCTGAAAGCGTAAGAAACAAACAAACAAACACATTCGCATCTATAATATTAGTTAGGATTATTTAATAATACTTACTGGCAGCTTCGGAGTGGATTAATTCACTGCACAAATTCGACACGATAATCTAATGCCATCAGGAATAACATCAACATATGGACACAGCTTATTTACCTAGTAATATTAGGCCGACATCCTTAGATTTGGGAAAGTCAATAACCAAATTTTGCAAATTTTAGAGGAGGGCTATGACTCAATATTGTTTTAAACGTCTGAGCATCTGAATAATACTTTTGACAGTTCGTTTAATTTAAAATAATAATATGCTCTTTTATCATCTAAAATCTGTTTAAAACGATTTTAAATGACAAAATTGTATAAAAATCCGAAAATTCGGAGTTTTTAGGACCATAGCCGTGGCTTCGGACGAATTTGTCGTGGACTTTGAAGCGAAAATTCATTTTAAATTCAACCGTCCGTTAAAAATAAGCTGTGCTATGTATCCAAATACACTGCGAATATAATAATTAATAAATAATACTTTTGACTGTTCGTTTAATTTAAAATATGCTTTTTTATCATTAAAATCCATTTAAAATGATTTTAAATGGCAAAATTGTATATAATACCGCCCTAGCGGCTAGAATCGGTTTACACATTTTCGTCCCATTTGCCGAGATTACCCTCATACCGTCGCGTAAGATGTTTACACATCAATAAGTTGGAACTAACGGAAAGTTGTTTGAACGACTAACCAAAAGTGACTAGAAATAGTCAAAACGGGCTAAACAGAATCAGAACAGGTTAAAAATATTACAGTAACGTTATGGCTAACTATATATTAATAGATTTTCCTATCTAAAAGTGAAGGGTAATTTTTTCGGTTTTCATATCTGCACATTTTTGATGTGTAAACATCTTACGCGGCGGTATGAGGGTAAATCTCGGCAAATGGGATGGAAATACCTAAACCGATTGTGACTATAAGACGTCGCATTGAGGAGCAAGCTAATCCAGGACGTCCGTGAAGGATTTTTATACAATTATGCCATTTAAAATCGGTTTTAAACGGATCTTAGACGATAAAAAAGCATATTTTAAATTAAACAAACCGTCAAAAGTATTAATCAGATGCCCAGACTTTTAAAACAATATTCAGTCATGGCCCTCTTCTATAACTTGCAAAGTTTGGTTTTTTAATGGACGGTTGAATTTAAAATGAATTTTCGCTTCAAAATCCACGACAAATTCGTCCGAAGCCACGGCTATCGTCCTAAAAAAGTTCGAATTTTCGGATTTTTATACAATTGTGTCATTTAAAATCGTTTTTAAACGGATTTTAGACGATAAAAAAGCATATTATTATTTTAAATTAAACGAACTGTCAAAAATATTATTCAGATGTCCAGACGTTTAAAACAATATTGAGTCATAGCTCTCTTCTAAAATTTGCAAAATTTGATTATTGACTTTACCAAATCAAAGGATGTCGGCCCAAGATGAGTAGCTGGTAAAAGAATAAGCTTTGTAGATTTTCGCGTCGAATGTATGCAGTGAATTAATCAACAGTAGAGTGCTATAGACGGCCTCAATTCTCCCCCCCCCCAATTTTTTGCCCCCTCACCCCCTCCGGTGACTTTGAGATAGACCCCGCCCACTTGGTCTTAAGTGTATTCGACCTTGAATGACATTGACCTAATTTCACCTTGAATGTCCTTGACATTTGATCTTGAATATCCTCTAGTTTTGTTGAAGGTCGCGCATATGACCTTGGGATTGCTCCAAGCGTGTATGACCTTGAACGTCCTTGGGACTGTTTTGTGGTCTCTTTTACCTTGAATGACATTGAGATAATTTGATCTTAAATGCCCTTGAGTTTTTGATGTGTAAACATCTTACGCGGCGGTATGAGGGTAAATCTCGGCAAATGGGACGGAAATGTGTAAACCGATTCTAGCCGCTGGACAGTACTATATACAATTTTGCCATTTAAAACCGTTTTGAACGGATTTTAGACGATAAAAAGCCATATTTAAAATTAAACGAACCGTCAAAAATATTAGTTTTATTATATTATATTCGCAGTGTATTTGGATCCATATCACAGCTTATTTTTAATGGACGGTTGAATTTAAATTGATTTTCGCTTCAAACTCCACGACAAATTCGTCCGAAGCCACGGCTATCGTCCTAAAAAGTCCGAATTTTCCGATTTTTATACAACTTTGCCATTTAAAATCGTTTTTAAACGGATTTTAGACGATAAAAAAGTATATTATTATTTTAAATTAAACGAACTGTCAAAAGTATTATTCAGATGCCCAGACGTTTAAAACAGTAAAATTTTAAAAAGCTGGTTATTGACTGTCTCAAATCAATAGATGTCGGCCCAAGATTATAAGGTAAATATGCTGTGTCCATATGTTGATATTATTCCTGGTGGAATTACATTTTCGTGTCGAATTTGTGCAGTGAATTAATCCGCTCCGAAGCTGCCAGTGCGTATTATTAAAGAATCCTAACTAATATTATAAATGCGAATGTTTTTGCTTTTATTCTATGAACAAGCTAAAATGTACAGGTAACGGCCATAGCACGTTGAAAATGCCAGTTCTAGTCCGATCACTGAAGTTAAGCAACGTCGGGCGTGATTAGTACTTGGATGGGTTACCGCTTGGGAACATAACTTGCTGTTGTCATTTTTTTACAACCGATGTCGTTATAGGATATGTTTACACATCAGTCTCGAGTACTAGCAGACTCGCTTAATTTTTCTTTATTTATTTTTGTTGTAATTATGATAATGTATAATATTATTGCTAAAAGTGAATTTCTTTAATTATATACCTATATTATAAACACTCGTGTGTTTGTATTTTTACTTTTTTAAACTCTGCTTTTGGAAACTATATGAATTTCAACGCAAATCACAATTTTGGGTTTTTATTCATCATTTTCAATGTCTCCCCGGTTGCATCTTTGCGAAGGACTGTGAATTTTTGTATTGTTTGTTCAAAATATTAATTTGTAAAATGGAACAGGGCGAAGGTTCGTGGATATTTGCCTAAGTCTACTTATTACTATTCCATATAGTTATTATAACATATTAATTTACAAAGCAATTGTATCCGCCACTGGAATTTCCTTCTCTCTTCCCTTACCCCTCGTACCGTGCCTTAAAACTAAAAATGAGTCACTGACTATTATTTCCGGCTTGAACTATAGTACAATTAGGTCAGTGAAATAATACAACCGTGTTATGGACAACGCAGCGTTACCCTATCTTACGCGCGTCCCATGAAACACTGTTTCGTGTTCGATCAAATATCCGGGAATATATTATTTGGCAACGAAAATACATATCGAATGTGCGAAATATAAACCAAATTTAAGTTAATTTTAAATATACGAAATTTAAAACGATACAACCTCCTTCGGAGAGGGTGTGCTTAAATCTCGCCGTCTATATCTACTTACAGTAAGTAAATAAGTAAGTAAACAAGCGTATACCCTTCTAGCACTCAATAAACTACGTGAACAAATTGAAAAATTTACTTTTCGGCGGTTTGTAAGCTAGATAATGATAATTGGTTACACCTAATTTATAGACTTATCTCTCAATTAATCTATAAAATTCTTGCTTAGCCCTTAACTCAAATTATAGGTTTAAAATGTGACTAGTATTATATTTAATTTTTAGAATACGTCGAGAATTCAAGGGATCGTCTCTTCGTTGACCTTTTATTGGACGATGGCTATGAAGAAGAACGAGAAACTGATGTAGTCGAAGAGTTCGCTTTATTTGCTGGAGGTGTAAGTACCAATGAATATTTGTTTGGGGGGAACGCTCGTTCTATTTACCCATTTTTTGTAACTGCAATTAATGCGAGCAAAGTGTTCAATGTAGAACATGTGCTGTTCTTAATATATAAATTTTAAACTCCAACCTATAAGCAAGTTAAAGCTCCTTTTGAGAAAATCATTAATTACGGCTATAGTTCAATACAACAAAATATATTTTATAATTTTCCGTTCTCGTCAGCAACATACGTTGATACAATCCGCATTTTATGATATTGTTATTTTCTAAAATAAATTTACTCAATCACGCATAGTTTCAAAAATTCCATCATCCATAAATAATGAAAGATAATCCATAATGTCCCAGTCTGCTCTCTAAAAGTAACTTTGATCTGGTGTGACATGGCCTTTTATTTTCCATTATGTTAAGTTTTTATGTTTTATTTTATTTTGTAAAAAAACTATTGTATATGGAAAAAAAATAAATTTATATTATTATCATTATTATTATTATTATTATTATTATTATCTTAAAAATGTTTGCTGTTTCCTTGTAGGCCCTTAAAACTACAAAAATATTAAATAGATTGAGCCAAATTTTATTACTTGTTTAATACCTGTCAGATTTTCTCCAGGTCATACTTTTAGCTTTAATTGATTTTTTTTGCTTTTAAAATGCTGCGTGGAATGTCAAAACCTGTGTCCAATTCGCTGGTTTTCGTATCTTGATTTTCGTCTTCTACTAGATTTTTTTCCATGATATACAAAGTTTCTTCCAAATCCTCTTCTTCAATTATCCCTGTATTTATATCTTCATCTTCACCGTCATCACAGTCCCCTTCAAACTCAGAATCATCGACATTCAATCATTTTAATAATCTATCATTATCTTTATCAAGCCAAAAGTATGCATCTTTCCCAAAATTAGCTAAAAATAATGTAATCAGAAATAGAGGTTAGAAAAGCCTTTAACCCTTCGGAAATCTGTTACGTCAAACTTGCAAGTTTAGCCTGGGGGGTCTAGTAGACCCCCACAAAACAATGTATATACAACATAATTTTTGGATACTACAAATTAATTATCAGGTAATTAGGGTGCCTCAGGGCGCAATACTTTCACCAACTCTGTTCCTCATCTATATTAATGACCTGCTGATCGAAACAAATAATCCTGTTTACAGTTTTGCAGATGACAGTACCCTTGTCTCCCACTTTAGATCAGAAAAACCCTTACCAGCGACTGA
>JAEQML010081711.1:0-11104 GCA_016904865.1 Pissodes strobi
ACTGTTTGCTCAATCAAGCGGAACTAAAAAGGACCAATCCTGGAATCCCACTAGTCACGCTGGATTAACCAATACAATGGACTATACGGAATAGGCCCTCTATCTCTATTTAAACTAGTCTTACATTTTATAATTTCCATACTTTCATATGGTTCTAATAATCTCCTATCAGTTATATTATGAATTGATTTTAAATTTTGTATTGTTATTCTATGACTATTATCAAAAGCATGCTCGGCAACACTTGATTTTTCTGTTCTACCATACTTTAAATGAGCTATATGTTCTTTG
The DNA here is from genome assembly GCA_016904865.1 of Pissodes strobi. Lineage (NCBI taxonomy): Eukaryota > Metazoa > Arthropoda > Insecta > Coleoptera > Curculionidae > Pissodes > Pissodes strobi. Next base: position 292 of record JAEQML010081711.1, read on the forward strand.
AATCTCGTCTGTATAGATCGTCTAATAACACATTAGAATTTGAAATTTACAGAAAAAATACTGCTACTAACCGATATATTCCTAATGATTCCTTCCACTGCGACCAACATAAAATGCCCAGCTTTAATTTTTTAGTACACCGTATGGTTAACTTTCCTCTTAGCAGAGAAAGATTTAATAAGGAAAAGGAAACAATTAGGAATATAGCGGAAGTTAATGGTTTCAATACTAACTTAATAAATAGACTAATTAATAGGCATTTGTTAGAAAGACCATTCGTGATTCCACTTCTTTCGTTAATCAGGATGAAAATACAAAATATGTTTCGATACCGTACAATGCTCGACAACAGCCAAGAGCGGGCCGTTTTGCGTTCCTATTGGTGAATCGGTCATAAATCATTCGATACTCCGCCCAGTTATTTTGACCAGGGTCGCATTCAGTTTTCGCTGTGATTCCCCTGCTTGAAAAAGACGTTTTGTGTAAAGTAATTACAGTGTTTGTTCGAAATAATAGCTTATACTACTTCGTACGGTGAAATTATTGACAATTTATTACGTTTTAGATTAGTTTCAGCATTTGTAGTTACACTTTTTTAATTATTTAGTAAAGTACGACCCTGTGCAATTCTGGCATACATGTGCTTTTGTTTACATCAGGCGTAAATGAAATTTGAATAGACTTTAGAGGACTCCAAAAAGTTTTTAAAGAAGTAGGTTTAAAATTAGCATACCAGACTCAGTTTAACATTAAGAAACTATTAGGTGGTCCAAAGGACAAAATTGAAATGTTAGAAAGAAGTGGAATATATGAAATGGGATGTATGGATTGTAACCAAAAATATGTTGGGCAAACTAGACGATCTATACAGACGAGATTCAAAGAACATATAGCCCATTTAAAGTATGGTAGAACAGAAAAATCAAGTGTTGCCGAGCATGCTTTTGATAATAATCATAGAATATCAATAAAAAATTTAAAATTAATTCATAATATAACTGATAGGAGATTATTAGACGCATATGAAAGTATGGAAATTATAAAATGTAAGAATAGTTTAAATAGAGATAGAGGGTCTATTCCGTATAGTCCATTGTATTGGTTAATCCAGCGTGACTAGTGGGTTTCCAGGATTGGTCGTTTTTAGTTCCGCTTGATTGAGCAAACAGTAGTATAAAAGGGAGTTAGGTAGATTTTAATTTTAGTTTTAATCACCTCCTGATGATGCTAACATGGTTAGCGAAACGCGCGTCGAGTGAAAAAATTCTGTTTCGGTATTGTGGATAAAGCTCAGTTTTAGTGCATGTTGCCGAAGGTTCCAAACCCCAACACAATAAAAATATCTATTCAAAATAAAAATTAAACAAAAAATATAACGAATTTTTCATAATAAAAACAAACCAAAAAATGAAACAAATTTCTTCGTGAAGCATGTATTTTAAAACTGATTTTATTTTTTGACTGTTTTAAAGTTAAATCCCTAATGATGTTAAATGAGTCAAATAATAAAATCAATTTTTGTTTTTTTTTGCTAAAACTATCTATAATGTTTTCTACGTTAAGTTCAATATTTCTATAAACGTACATAAGGCCAAGACCATTAATCTTGAGCAATTGTAGAACGAAGGTACGTTTTAAACAATCTTAAAGTAGAGAAACTTCGCTCTGCAATTGTAACAGAGACTGGTAGACTGCTTAAAATTGTTAAACATTTGTTAAAAATTTGTAAATAATAGGAAATTCCTTCGATCCCACAATCAGAAGTATTATTAATTAATTTTTATAACTGTACCTCACCTTTTACACTTTTTCAGAAAACCTCTCTTTCTAATCTGCTATTACGAAATCCAAACAAATACAAAATACAGCTCTTCTCCAATAATGATTTGGTGTTAAGTCATTCGGATCTAAAAAGTTACCCCTATGGATTTGTGCTGATGTCAAAAGAGGCATTTTTAATTCTACATCAAGAATATCCATAAGCTTAGATGCTTCTTTCAACATAAAAGTTTCAAAATTTGCCCTTTTTGAATTTAAAGTTTCAATTAATAATTTTAATTTGGTTGTAGCTGACTCTATGTCAATATTTTTAGATTGTAACTATTTGCTAAATGGTTGCGCAACTGCAAAGATATCTGCAAATGTATATAGTGTTATGATAAGCTCACAATCACAAACTGCTTTTAAAAAATATTGGCTTTGGTTGCAGAGTTGGGGTCATTCCAGTCGGAAATTTCTTTAAAATAGCCACAATTTGGGGCAAATCATTTTGAAACATAGGGCTTGATAAACTATGTTATAAGTGTTTTTTTTTTAACAAAGGATCTTTTTGCGAACCTTGAAAAAAATGTACAAATTTAAGGGAATTGTCCGCAGAGCTCCTGTGGTCTAATGTGGCAAATGTGTGGGCCCAGGTTCGATCTCCGTCGGTCACTGTACTTTTTTTTAAGTTATTTTTATTTTTTTAAAGTTAGTTAAAAAAAGAATTGTGGTTTTGGTGTGGCTCAGGGCTTGGTTCGTGTGTCTTAAGAAAAAACAACATTCATCATTCATATTATTGATTCATAACTCGCATAACTGATGTCGATAAAAATTGGCGCTTGCGCAAATGAGGGATTTATGTTTACCTGGAGACGCGAGTGTCAATACAATACTCGTTGGTGAATGCGAGTCGATCAGCTCCGAACAATGTTGTTAGTTATTCTCTAAAATTTTATTGGAAAATCATTCTATAAAATTTTATTGGAAATTTTGTCTATACAATTTTATTGTTTTATTATTCTCTAGCAATATGACTTTTCTTAATAGTTCCCTGTGAATTGTCTTTGGTAGTAGATTGACTGTCGGGACTGATATTTCAACCAAGACAGTCAAATGTGCTTTACTTTTGACTTGAAAATATAATTTTTTCACCGATTGCATTGTTTAAATATATTTTGCAAATTATTGAAATTCCCACAATCTTTTCGTTATTCCTGTTAGCGTGAAAAATTCATTAAACATTCTATTGAAAGTACAGTTGTTTGTTGGGCGGTTGATTACTATGGAAAAGCATGTGCTAACAATCACCGTAATAATGAAAGTTTAACAAATCGCATATTTATCTACCCTGTAGACCAATGATTTGGCTTTACAGGAGTTATCCTGCCTAGGCAAGAAAACATATACTTGTTGATTATTAATTGCCTTCAAAATTAGAATTTTGCAGTCAATCGGTGAAAAAATAATTTCAGGTATTTTACTCGGTTTACCTGGATACCAGTCATTGTCATATTGAACTGCAACTTATTCGTTTTCCTTAAAATGTGGATTGGAGGATGGTCAAGCAATTATAGCATTTTCTACGACTGTTTTCTGATGACGTATTTGTAATTTTTTAAAAATACCCTCGAAAATATCCAAGTTAATGAAGACTCCAGTCTAATGGAGAATGAAATTGTTTTCAGTTTTGAACGTGATATATTTTCATAAAAAAGAAACGATTATGGTTTATTATTATCTTCCCGCAAGAAACAAAGTTTTTTGATTAAAAAGTTATCTTCACACTGTAACGAAAATGCTTAAAAACACACACACGATATTGTCGCATATTTTGAACGGCACTACGACCCAAATGATGGCTATTTTAAATATATGTTAATTGGTGTTTAAACTGGATTTACTTGACCCATGCAAAATCGATAGCACATGCTAAAAATTTCATTTGTTTACAAAAAAGCTTACGCTTATTGTAGCTATTTTAAGTTTTTTATCATACAGAACATATTTTTCCCAAACAAGTTTTGGCCTCTCGTCGAAAACAACATTTATGTTGAGTGAATCCATTTAAAGAATCAATTTTGGGACATCAAAATGTTAATTCTATTAATCCACGTTCCATGTTCTATAAGCTTTTCTTTTTTTGTGTTTGCTTTGTATTCATCCGGTAGGTTCTCAATTTGGATTCTATAATCGCATTGTATATTTTATGCAATGATAATAGTTTATCTTAAGATGTTTATTTGGTTGCAAGTTGCAAGCTATAGCCTTCACACATGCTTCACATTAAATCTGGTTGATAGCATCGCGGCTTAGTGCGCTTAGTGCGCCAGGCGCCACCTTTCAGCGCAAATTGACAACACCGAATTGGCCGCAGCCGCATTTCAAGCGATCTTGTGTCTCATTTCGGGGATCAAATATTTAAAGGTGTGTACAGACCTGAAGCGACGCGCGCGCGACAGTCCAAAATTCCTAAGTGTGGACGGGGCGCGCGTGCGGCGCTAGCGCCGCCTGTCCGAGGCGCGTCGCTACCCGTCTGCTGTCGGTTTTTCGACGGCACATCAAAGAAATAGCGAGGCGCAGTATGGACGGGTAGTAGTAGGAGCGTAGCGATCGCGCAAGAATCAGTGAAGAAGTGCAATAGAACTTAGTCGCAAGGCGCGCGCGTGTCTCTACATGGCTCACATCAGGTGCGCGAGAAAACCGTGCGCATCGCGTTCGCGTAGCAGGCGCGCGATCGGCGCGTCGCGTGCGTGTCGCGCGCGCGTCTGGTCTGGTATGTACGCACCTTAAGCGTCGCGCCAACCAGAGCGGTGGCGGGCGCGGCAAAATACTGTGCGTGTAAGTTAATTAAAGACCGCAAACAGAAGCGATCTGGCAAATACACGTACAGTATTTTACCGCCACCGCGCCCGCCACCGCTCCGGTTTGCGCGACGGTTTAACGTGTGATGGGTTTTCTTATCGTAGTAGAATTTTCTTTGAGTGTGGTTATTTCGTACTTCATTTGCTACTGTATATTATAATAATTATTTAGAAATGTGGCGCTCTAGTGAGATTTGTGAAAGTGAAACTAATCGAAAAGTGCATCTATCAACAGACGCTAAAGAAATTATTAAGAACGTGTTTCTAACCTTAATGGAGCGCGGTAATTTGTGCCTTGAAAAGCTGTAGAAGAAAAAACAGCCAGAAGTGGACCGTGATGACGAGAACATTAAACGACGAAAAATTTATAAAATTGTGAGGGGTTTCTCGTTAGGCGCTTCTTTGCTTCCGCATATTATGCTATTTCTTCTGCATATCATGCTATTCAGTGGCGTAGCTACCGGGTGGGCCAGGGGGAGCAAGGCCCCACGGCGCCAAGAGAAATTAGGCGCCGCGCCGGTCCGAATTTATAAATATGCTAATGCTAACAATGCTCATGAGCTTAACTGATTTTTTAAATTAATTAAATTATAATCTGGAAATGGTGAGAGGGTGGCATTGAAAGGCATTAAGACCCCATTGGACCCCCTGTGCGTTCTCTCTAGGTTAACCAATCCATCTAGTGTTTTAACACAGGCTGCGATGTTGCTCGAGGAGGATGTTCTGAGAAAAGCCATGGTTGGCCATCGTTCTCCCAAAATGGATTCCCTTAGTTCCGAAACAGCATCGCAATCGCAGATCAGATGATCTACTGTTTCGTCCTCAAGTTCACAGCCTCTACATAGAGGTGTCTCGTATAATCTCATTGTGTAGAGATGTTTCCTTAGCTGGCAGTGTCCAGTCACGGAAGGATCTGCACCCGCAAACTGTGACAGCTTCCAAAAAACGCAACCGGTCGGGAACCGCCTAGGAATCCACGCCCAAACCCCTCAAGCGGGTTAAACAGGGGCTGGACCTGGTGAAGCGATCCCAACAGGATACAAAGAGGCAGCCGTGAGTTACCTCAGGATTATCATAATTGACAAGGACAACCCCTACGGAAGAATTCCGTCAGAGAGGGAGGCCCTAATTAAAAACCTGCTGACCGAAGAGCTGGACAAAATTTTACTGTCACCCTGTGCCAGCAGTTCGAAGCCGCCAGCGTTTCGCTCGTGGATACACTCCAATGAAATCATCAGAGTGGTCTGTAGAAGACGGGGCACCCTCTGTTGAGGACCCCAAAATCACTAAAACAGCTCAGGAGCCTATGGACACTGAAGCTGGAGGGGCTGAGCCGCCGCGTCAAGAACGACTGATGCCGCTGCTCCAGTGGACGAGGATGTCCTTCTGGAGGAGGACATCGAAATCGATAGCCCTGAGCTGGCAAAAGGAAGGGTTCATCAGCAGAATCAACCCTTAAAGCAACCCAATGGCGGGTTCAGTCAGCATAGTCCAGTGTAATCTGCATCATAGCCGGGCTTCGACGGCAGTTCTCTGTCGCCGCCTAGACGAAACGCCGAATGCACTGGCCTTGATCTAGAAACCCTGGGTAGTGAAATCCAGGGTAACTGGACTAACCACACTAAGTGGGCGCATTTTTAGCTTACTTACAATAGAAAGACTGAGAACTGCAATAATTAAATTATAATACAATCAAATACCAGAATATGTATTGTCACGGCTAGCAACCATCCGAATGTTTTTGTGCTACCCTATAGAACTGGCCTTGCCGCGTCTAGGTATGAGTCATCGCCGGCCGCGAAGATTCAGCAACTGTGGAATTCTCTAGATGCCCTGGTCAAGAATCATATAGAGTGGCCCCGCTTCTTCCCGAGTATTCGTGATAGACTTTAGGTTGTGTATAAAAAGGGGATAGCGGCGAGTTTTAGTTAGTCAATCATTGAATGTTGAATTGTAAAGAGCTTATAGTGGTAAAGTTATAAGAGTAGTTGCAAAGTACATGCAAATTTGTAAAAAAGCTGCGTAAGGCGGCATGCGACTTCAAACACAAAACTTCCGACAATCTCGGTCGTAAAAAAATATGCGTTTTTCAGAGTTGCGTATTTAGGAAGTACCATTAGCCAGGCAAGGCTAAATAGCCTAGCAATAATAAGCATAGAAAATGGATTTGACCAAAAAATTAATTTTACTAAATAATCGATCAATTTGGGTCGATAAAAAAACGAAGAGACTAAGTTTACGGATTTTTTGTTTACGTTTATATGTAAATATGTATGTACCTGTTGGTTGGTTGCCGTTCATATATTTTATATTCATGTTAATAAAAAATATACGTTTAATATTATAATGCATTATTTTTTGATTAATTTGCGAATTCCACAAATATAGGTTGTTTTAGGCGCCAGCGGATAGGATTGCCCCCGGCGCCGACATTTCTAGCTACGCCACTGATGCTATTGGACTGCCTAGTGTAACCATTACGTCATCCAATGGTTGGTTCTCGGGCGCCACCGCATCTGGTCAGTGTTCCCATTTAGGGCGACATGTCGCCAAAATGACGACTTTTTGCCTTGATTAAAGCGTGGCGACGATTTATTAAAATAATGGAATTTTTGACGACTTTTTCATATTAGGAAATTTTTAGTTATTAAATGGAAAAATTAAAAGAATCAGTATAATATTATCATTAATACATACGCTTTATACAATATATTTAAGCTAATGACATTACAATCATTTTTGTCTTTATATCTGAACGCACCATGGTGTGCTTTGGTCTGTCAAATTTCGGGAATTCCCCGAAGCACGGCGCGCGGCGCTTAAAATGTTTTCGCTTTCACGCAACCGCAATCCAACTTGTTATTGCTTATTGCAGCATTATACAATATTCATGTGCAGCGGCAAATTGGAAATCGGTATCTTATCTTATTAAGTGCTACCCTGCTACATCTCTGTGTCAGTTACTGGTTACACTAAAATTAGTGATATTACGAAATACGAAAATAGTTTAATTTTTATTTATTTATTTTTTCAATATTTATAAAGTGGAGAGATAAAGCTTTTTATGATTTGTTCTTCAAAAAACGGTAAAAAGTACTTAATTGACAGTTTGCTGCCTTGAATATTTCAAAGAAGATATGACGACAAAATGACGACTTTTCATACCAGTCTGTGGCGACTTTTTACTTTGTTCCTCTGGCAACACTGATCTGGATTATAGTGGTAGAGGGCCCACTCTGCGCCGGGTTGCTTTTAGACAGTGGAGAAACGGCGAACCAGGGGTCAATCTTGAATGTTCTGCGTGGTTTGCCGGCTGCGTTTAGAAATTCACTTATTACTAGCAGGAAGGGATTTAGAAAGAAAACACACAATTTCAAAAGTAAACCTAATACAGCATCTCTATTTGTCAACTGGAAATATAAAGAATGGTGACTTCAAAACCCTGATAACCTATGCTAACCTAGCGTTGCAACGAAATGACATTGAGAAGAGAAACAGCGCCGCGATATCAACTGTTAAGGAACGGTACTACTACGACGAAGCTACTTGGATTACGGTATCCACGAGTCCACGGACAGGCACTCGAATGACGGTCTAACATCGGTTCAACGTAGCTCCTCTGACTTGGTCCTGACGGGTATGGATATACGCGGCCTGACGGTTAGGAGATTGGCGGAAACATGTGACGATAGCGTTGAGGTTCGGATAATAACAAAAATAAGGATGACGACGATACATAGGGTGCGACATTAATAAACGATCTGAAGAGGCTTCCTGCATAAATGAAAAATTAAACCCGGATTGCGCATGCGCGGATACGTCATTGCTTTCCGGTCGTGCTTCGCTACTACGATTTTACGCCGTCGTGTAGGCGGTAGGCTAGTTAAGGAACGGAGTAGGTAGACTGAGTGTGAGAGAGAGCTTGTAAAGATGGAGCCGACCGGAATGGAAAGACCGAGGCCAGCTTGTAGTGTAGAGAGAGAGAGCATGTGTAGTGAAAGAATAACTGATCGGAACGGAAAACCGATACCAGCTTGTGTAATGTAAGGGGGTGAGAGAGATGAGGAATGGAGGAAGGTGAGTTTAGTGTGAGATAGAGCTTGTAAAGATAGAACTGACCGGAATTGAAAGACCGAGGCCGGCTTGTAGTGTAGAGAGACAGAGAGAGAGAGAGTGTGTAGTGAAAGAATAACTGATCGGAATAGAAAACCGAGACCAGCTTAGTGTAGTGTAAGAGGGAGAGAGATATACCTACAGTAATACCTATATAGCAGCAGTCATGGCGGCGACCTGCAGGAAGCGGCGTGGGTCTGGCTCAGCTTGGGCGGCTACATTGGCGGTAGTGGTGGTGGTCCTCTGGTCTGCTTAGGCTGGGCTAGGCGGCTGGCTGGCTGGCGACGTCTTCTTCGATAACCCGGGTGAGTTCTGCCTGTTACTTGACGCTACGTAGCAGTTGCACAAATTTTCCATACATTCGGCAATCATACGTTATTATTGTTGTAATATCTGGTAATATGTTTGAATGGTGAGCAGGAGACTATATTCGCGGAAATACATGCAAGCTGCTGTATATCCACTATAAATCGGCTTTTAACCCAATTTTTTAATATCATTAAACTAATATTGCACTTTTCACATGTCCCTCCGCTCGCTTCGCTCGCTACGGGGGCTCAAGAAAAGGAAACTAACCAAAACTAATTCAAGGCATGCCCAAAGTCAAGAAAAAGAAAATAAAGAAACTAGTACGACAATCGGATCTTATCTTTTCCAAGTACGGTTCATTTTCTAACGACGATTGATTATTCACAGGTAGTATTTCTACTTAAATCCCAACGGGAAGCAACAGTAAGATATTCAATCATATTCTTACACTTTACAATGTACAGCTGGTTGCCTACAAGCATATGGAAAAATTGTGTAACTGCTACGTAGAGGCAAATCTGCCTGTTCAGCGCGATGCAGCCCGGTTTTGTTACCTCGATGCGTAGTGGGGAATCACGTCATCGGCCGGCCGATGAGTGGGGACCTTCACGCGCACGGTGCTGCGACGGAGATCGCGACGTTCTACCGGTACCGCGCGAGTACTACGGAAAATGTGAAAACCGATTTCCCGGCTTTTCGCGATGGAATATTTATTGAACCGAGTTTAGAATATTTAAATTATATTTTACGAAAAAGAATGATGTGAATATCTCGTAAAATAAGAAAGTTAATTCGGCTTGCATACCATTCCCCTAAAAATATAGTAACTTCGTTACAAAATGTATGAATACCAGTACGTTCCACCTTTAGACAATTTAATGAGAACACTTGAGAAATCAGTAACAACAGACAACAGAACACAAGAAGACCAATAATTTACTTAGATAAAATGTGATGTGATACCCATGACACCCCAACCAGTGGATGGGACGATTCTAGGGATAAGTGTGTAACACGTGTGCCGTCAAACCGCGTTTAAAGAATTTGCTTTGTCTCTCTCGTCTAAAAACATTACAGACTCTTGTGTTAACTATCATATGACGACACAACTGCGGAGTTATTTGAAGATTGATTTAGAACTAAATTATTTCACAATATTCCGCCAAATAGTGTTATTGTTATGGATAACGCGGGTTATCATAGTAGGCTATTAAACAAAGCACCTTGTTCAAACGATCCAAAAGCCAAAATTCAAGACTATATGTACGATAATGATATATATTTTCATGAAAACTATACAAAAAAGAGCTAGTGGAAATGCTTCAAAGTTTGTCTATTAAAAAAACAATATTACTGCGATGAACTTGAAGTATGAGTTACAGAGTATTGCGGTAACCACTTTACGACTGTATATTCAACCGCATTGAGCAAATATGTCACTAATTTAAAGCAGGAATTCATCGTAAAAATATTTCAACTACACTTATTTCCAGTATATTAATTTTCATTGATAGTGAAGCCAAAAAATTTATCAAATCAATTGGGAAAATTGTGCAAAACATGTAAAGGAAATAGAAAAAGCTATGTCTATCTTAAAAATACAACAGAAGAACTAGTTATACAAGGCAAGTTTATCGTACTGTAAATCCTCATTACAGTAAAAAAAAGGTTTTAATTAATCATAGTAATACATTTTTATTATGTTGTATTTTTTAAATATAAACATTCCTAAAGACCATTCTATTGTAACAACATCTATCCATATTTCT
>JAEQML010081712.1:0-11104 GCA_016904865.1 Pissodes strobi
ATTAATCTGACAACAATCGCATATTATGGCGAGATGATCGAAACCGATGCTCAGTTAATTTAATTAAAAGTGAGCTTCTAATATATTTTAATTTAAAGTATAACTGCGGTGATTTTTACAAAGAGGTAAAAAACAATAAAAAGATCTTAGAAGCGGCGAAAAATATACTTGGAAGCAATAGGCAGATGGTATATGTGTATTTTTATGTAGTTTTTGTACATTTTCTAATAAAAAGTTTTGTAGTACTTGTTTTATTTGAAAAAATTCTTTGTATATTATTCATTTCTGTAAGTGCGCAACACTGCCATTCAAAAGGGCGCCAAATTCTTGTTTTTTTAACGATTTTAACGACTTTTGGGTAAAAATTGGGCCTGGTACCCCCAAAATTTTCCGCCTGCACCGGATTAAGCAGGACGCCCACTGAATCGGCACAGACCGGCCAGTAGATTTTAATATGTACGTAAACAATTGAGTAAGTGCCCATGGAAGCGGAACCGCTCGGCTAAGCGCGGCTATAGCCCACTTAAAAGGACCCTTGAAGTCGGCTGTGGCGCGGCACGCACAAAAGCGCCACAACGTATATATTAAAATCTGCCGGCCGTGCTGGCCGGTCTGTGCCGATCCAGTGGGCGCCCTGCATTAGCCTCCGCCAGTCTCCCCGTGAACCCTCCTACTTTTTAAACGAGCACTATATAAAAATCGGCTTTTCCTATTGGTCGATCCGCATGGCCCTCCGCTCGCTTCGCTCGCTACGGGGGCTCAAGAAAAGGAAACCAACCAGGTGCTAACCCAAGACATACCCAAAATCAAAGAAAAAAACTGTTCAGAAACATAATCTTAAAAAAATAAATAAAAAAAGCAACGGGGTTTGAACCCAGGACGTTCAGGTGGGACCCAACGATCTAAATCTCTACACCACGAGAGCTCTTGACAGAAACGATTTCAACACGAAGACATATTAGGTCTGTTCATTTGGCTTTGCTCAACCTGCTCGGAAAATCAAAGAAATTAGCTTGGAGCAGAACACGAAATGCCATAACTCGACTCTCCAAGCAGATATTTCCTGCTCGGACGACTTCCTAGCTTGCTACCCCAAATGAACGCGCTTTTTGTTAGGACAGCACGTGGATAGGATATTTTATATATAGGGATATTTTTCTCAAAAAAGACCACGATGCCTTTCAGCCTTTCAAAATTTATAAAGTGGGGTTATATTATTATTTTATATTCCTCGGTTTTTGTTGATTATCTGTCAACTTTCTGCTTTTGCTATAACTGCTCCACCTCCAGACTAGGTGCAAGTAGAGCATGATCTAACTGATCTCGAGCACATTACTTTACCCCAGCGAACAAAAAAAATATGAGCTGTTGGAGCTAAATAAACATCGATAACCTGCTCTAAGCCGCTTAGAGTAGTGAGAGCAGACCAAATGAACAGGCCTATTGTAATACGAGATGGATCGACCAATAGTTTACATAGTGCACTATTTGTGTAAAGGATCTTAACACGCGACTGCGCCTTTGAATATATTCGAACGCACCGCCAGTCCGACTGGGGTCAACTGGCGTCTACCTACAGGAAATTTTCGGACTTCGGCGTTTGGCAGCAGCCGAGTGTTGTCGTTCTAATATTCCACTTCACGCATGGCCCTCCGCTCGCTATGGAGGCGCAACCAATCAAAGTGAATCCATGGTAATGCCCAAGCCACAAAATCAAGGAAAAATAACTTACGAATTAACACGTACGCATACGTGAAGGCTAAAAATTGTTGGAGGTAGATGCGAATTAGTGTTGCCATTTTGGGCGACATGTCGCCAAAATGACGACTTTTTGCCTTGATTAAAGAGTGGCGACGATTTATTAAAATAGTGGAATTTTTGACGACTTTTTCATATTAGGAAATTTTTAGTTATCAAATGGATAAATTAAATGAATCAGTATATTATTATCATTAATACATAGGCTTTATACAACATATTTAAGCTAATGACATCGCAATCACCTGAATGTCTTATATCTGAACGCACCATGGTGTGCTTTCGACTGTCAAATTTCGGGGCTTCCCCGAAGCACGGCGCGCGGCGGATAAAATGTTTTCGTTTTCACGCAACCGCAATCCAAATCCAACCTGTTATTGCTCATTGCAGCATTATACAATATTCATTTGCATCGGCAAATTGGAAATCGGCATCTTATACTATTATTTTTATTTTTTATTAAGCGCTACCCTGCTACATCTCTTTGTCAGTTACTGGTTACACTAAAATGAGTGATATTACGAAATACGAAAATAGTTTAATTTTTGTTTATTTATTTATTTTTTTAATATTAATACAGTTGAGACATAAAGCTTGTTTTGGTTTGTTCTTCAAAAAACGCTGAAAATGAAAATGTACTTAATATTCACAGTTTACTGCCTTGAATATTTCAAAGAAGATATGACGACAAAATGACGACTTTTCATACCAGTGCGTGGCGACTTTTTACTTTGTTACTCTGGCAACACTGATTGCGAATGTGTCAATGTCATTTGATTGTGGTGAACTTAACCTCAAACCACTCCCTTCCTCTTCCCTATATATATCAATAACAATAACAAAAATATCTCAAAAAGATAATTGTAATAAATCATACTAGAGCTTTATAATTTGTGATAATATCATACTTAAAATGCATGAAGCTTATCAAGTGCACCCTTTAATAAAGTTATCTCATCAAGTGGAATCAATAGCTGCTTATGGTAAGGATCATTTTTACAGTTTATGGTAAAATTGGGTTCTGGTAATTAACTTATGTGTTCCAGTATTTAGTTCAACAATTATTGCAATAATTGGTCCGAAAACAGGATTCATCTAAAGAATATTCATGGTACATTCCTTTGCAGTAGTGAAACTAGCTCCGATTCAGTTTCAGTTTTGTTGACAATTAACTTAAATAGGTACTTACTTATTTCTAGGCGACACATTGTTGGTGGGCACCAGGCAAGGTCATCTTTTTATGTATAGTTTGGAGAAAAAGGAGCCAAAATGTGAGCTAACTTTGATGAGATATAACAAGGCATTCAGTAAAAAACCCATTCAGCAACTAGAAGTTATACCTGATCAGGATTTGCTACTTTGTTTGACTGGTAAGTTAGTATGTATAGACTAGCTTATTTCATCCTAAAATCTCCCCATTTTGTAGATAACATTGTCCAGCTTCATGATATAAATGCGATAACCTTTAACACCCTTGATACTATTCAGAAAAGTAAGGGTGCTACATTTTTTGCTGCAAACACTGAGGTAAGAACTGTACCTAGTTAAATTCTTCAACAGCTTATATATTTTGTTTCCAGAAAATAATTTCAACTACAGGCGATACACACTATCTAACTCGATTAGCAGTAGCAGTAAAGAGGAAAATCCAGTTATTCTACTTGAAAAATAACCAATTTCTTCCCTTGTGTGAAGATATCTCTCTCACTGATATTCCGAAGTCCATGGTGTGCTGTCAAAATACAATTTGTTTAGGCTATAGAGATGAATATGCATTGCTTAATGTAAGTTTAGTATTTACCGATTAAATAAATAGAAAGTTCTTTATTGTGATTGTGATCTTAAAGATGATACAATTGATAATGCAATAAAACATTTCAGCTGAGTGATGGTAAGCAAACAGACCTATTTCCCACCAGCAGTGCTAAGGCAGCAGATCCATGCATCTTGCAAATCTCTGCAACACATTTCGCCTTGTGCCGAGAGAATCAAACTGTTTTGGTCAATCTTTCAGGAAAAACTGAGAAAAATATGGCACTTAAATGGTCGGAGCCCCCTATTTACTTGGCATATGATGCCCCTTACACTCTTGGAGTCTTAACAGACTGCATTGAGGTACTTACCTAGTTTTATTCTATTTCTTATTACTTAAAATGCCTGGATTTTGTATTAGTTCATTACAAAGTTTTGTTCAAATCTGGCTTTCTAGGTGTATGGGTCCAAAGTATGTTTAAAAATCTTCTTCTCTTATGCGTAAATCTAATTTGTTTAGTAGGAATTGCAGATTGAACAAAGAGTACAAATTTAAGCCTTAGTCATGCTCTTCTTGAGTGAGTGAAGGTATATTTCGTGATTTTAAAGAGGGATATGTGGGACTTCAACAGCCTCTTTATTCGGAGAAAGATAAATATACTTCTCTTTAGGTGTCTTCTTTAGAGCCTAGTATGTCGGTACAAACCTTAACCGACATGCCAAAAGTGAGATTCTTGGCACGTTCCAAACCAGGCACCCTTTTTGCCGCTTCAATATCTCAGCTATGGTGTTTGAGAGCCGTGGATAATGCTAAACAACGAGAAGTGTTGGTAAATGCCAAGGAATTTCAGTTAGCTCTTAACTTAATTGTAAGTACACATTTCCTAATGTTTAATTATTAATCAGTTCATTTTATGAGTCATGCAAATATTATGGGTGGTAAAGTAGAGTTTTGTTGATTTCCTGTATCATTCAAAAAGATGACATTTTAAATTAATTGATTTCCTGGTAGTTTTTGACTTATTAAAAACCTCCTAAAAAGCTACAAACCTAAACATTGCGTTCCCAATTTTGTGGGGAATGTAAAATGTGGCAAATAAGAAATACATTTTTTCAGCAAATTTCTGACGAATCGGAAGAAGAAAAGCAAGCGAAGATACATCAGATCCAAACGCTCTTGGCTTACGATTTATTTGCGAAAAAAAAGTTTGCCGAGAGTATGCGGGAGTTTTTGAAACTGAAAACTGATCCCTATGATGTCATAAGGTAAGAAGTTGCAACTTTGTCTTGATATTGAATTATCCCTAATTTAGTAGATTATTTTGTAGTTACTTTTATATGGGGAATCATATTCTTCGAAACAAGACTGCTTATCATATATATTTTCGAATGATTGCAGATTATATCCCAATATGTTACCTCAGGCACAACAAGAAGATATGGGGGTTAGCAACAAGGACTTGGCTGATAAGGAAATGCAGGAAAGTATAGCGGCGCTTAGTGATTATTTAACTGCTATGAGGCCTCACGTTCGTGATCCTAAGGTATTTTCCTTGAAGGAGATATTTAACTGACAAGTGTTATGGCAGGGCTTGCATAAATATTCCGATTAAGGGAAATTTTACAATAATTTCCAGAGTATAAGGCATGAAAAATTCGGATTCAAATTTATGTTTCAGACTACCACCGGCATCGGAGACACTTTGACTAATGAAAACAAGTCGACGTATCAGTTGCTTCAAATCATCGACACCACTTTGGTGAAGTGTTATTTGCAGACCAAAGACGCAATGGTCGCCCCAATACTGCGACAGAACTATTGCCATCTGGTGGAAACCGAGAAAATTTTGAAGAAAATGGACAAATACAACGATCTGATCATTTTATATCAAACGAAAGGTGTGGACAATTAATTATTGTTTTACCTTATGTTCATGCCATGTGAAGTGATGTTAAACAAGTTGAGGGAAATTGAGGATTTGAAAGCTGAGTGGCCCCTTATGATAACTGTAAAGTGGTTGATTACAATATTTTATGTGTTGTTGTAGGGCAACACAGGAAAGCGTTAGAACTTCTCCAGACGGAGCCGAGCATGGAGGAGGAGAGTGTAGAGAAAACGATCAAATATTTGCAGAAACTGGGCTCCCAAAATATGGGCCTGGTTTTAGAGTTTTCCGAATGGGTACTGAACAAAGAACCGGAGAAAGGTCTGAAGGTAAGTAAATATTTGTATATCTTTGTCATATATTCTATATTTTATAGTTGTCATTAATTAAATATGTGTCCAAGCTTAGATGCGTGCTATAGAAATAAATATTGCCGAATACTTATTTATTTATTTGTCTTTGAGCAAATTACCCAATTACAATTATTACAAAAACTTTCAAAGTACAAAAATTATAAACAGTAACAACTATAAAACGATAATATTGTGATGGTCAGGCCAGGGTACCCGATTTAATTGAAGAAATGTAAAACATTTAGTTAAATTTTAATCGTTCATATGAAAAAAATAAATATTGGAAGTCATTTGCCCTTGGACTATAAATCCAAAAACCGATAGGAAATTCAAGTTCACTAGACACGGTTTTGCGCGCGGACTATTCCACCACTTAATTCGGCATTCATGCAGATTCCCCCGAAAATCTTGATAAAAAGAACTCCATTGGTCAATAGGCGTTGCCAGGAATGTTCGCCATCCAAGTCGAGGACCCGAAAAGCAATTGAATGACCTCATTTTGGTCCAGAGTGGAAAAAACCTAGTTAAAACGCGAAGAGCTGTTTTCGGCGGAAAAGAAGCGTCTTGCGTCATCACCCATGTTCTAATTGCTGCAGGCAAAAATTCCAGGTATTTCTGGGAGAAAGACACGCCTCGAAAGTTGCGAAATATCACGCGTTTCGTAGGTGGACGGAGATTCTGGATTTTTCTGGGGGGCAAAACGTGTCGAAATTTTTGCTATAAAACCACGATTATATCGAAGAAAATGCAGTCTTATTCTCCAGTCCAGTTGCAGTGGGTCACTAAGGCCAAATTCAAAATGTTATAAGAAATATCAGATGTAGCGAGCCGCTACGCTGAATTTCATTTAAAAAATTTTTAAAAGTTAAATTAATAATTTTGTCGTCGATAATATGGTCTTAGTTGTGACCAAACCGAGAGTAGTGCCTTTCAGTTTAAGGGCTCGTGGAAATAACGCAGTAAATAATTCAAATTCATGTCGACGGCCGGAAATTAGCGAAAAGAAGCATTTTGTGAAATTCGTCACCTATCAAAGCAGCAGGTGGTGAACAGGGGTGAAGAAGGTTTCAACGACAGGTTCGGTTGTGAGATTAGGAACTAGAAAGCCAGTAAGTGAATGTTAAAAAAATCATAATGTTGTTATGCCTGTTTTGTTCGATAATATTGTTTATGAATGTACTCTAGAATTGTATGCTATTCCATTTAACCATTAACGCTAGTACCTCCCTATAAATTGCCTTTACCAGGGAATTGTATTTGCTAAATTTTAACATGAGAATAACCATTAAACAAATCTGCTAGCGTTACTCAGTATTTTATTTCTTTGAAAATTTGAAATTTAAATCCGCAAGTATTCATGATTTAAATTAAACTCTAGAAATTGTTGCTGAAAAATAAATCACTGCGGAAAACAGAGCTGGCTAACTGAATTTCTTTATTAGTCCATAAATGCGTGACTGACTAGATTACTTAACTTGCTTGCAGGAAAACATATATTACTCTAGGAAAGTTAATACATGGAACAAAATTCACAGTAATTTAATCGTAATACCGGTAAGAATTATTTTTATTTTGTTGAAAAGACAGCGTGTATGGGACCCGTAGATACGAGGTCGTATTAAAAATTAAGCGAATAAATTAAGCCACTATTAAAATGCTCCCTTTCAACTATTTTATCAATTTAAAAACATCATTGATGTGGCTTACATTTATTAATTATTTTAAATATAGTGAATAGAACTGAGAATAGAAATTAAGTACCGGTAAGAGTCAGAAGGTGGTTTTAACTAGGTAGCGAAACATGAGTGTTTGTCCAAATATAACGGAAACTATTTTACGTCGCAATTAGGGTGTCAACACACTGGTACTGCGAACCCGGTTACAGCTAATGAACAGAGATAGACGAAAAGGCCACAAAATACAGTAAGTAAAGGATTAGGGTAAATCGGCGTTCATTACAATATTGAATATAAAAAGAGAACAGACTAAAATAAAGTAAAATAAACAGAATATCACAGTTATTAAAATTCCACAAGCTGAAGTTGCTTTAGGAACTGAGGATGTGAGGCAAAAAAATCCAAATTATAGTGACTGTTAGCTAGCCTGGATGCTCTGGAGATAAAATAGTTGTACCCGTAGTTAGTTCTGTGATTAGGAACAGAAAAACTAAAAGTTGAGCGTGTTGCTCTTGATCAATTTTATTTAAAAGCTCAGGTGCAGATACTCTATTGTGAAGAATGTTATAGAACGTCAAAAGATCTCTTCACTGCTTCACTGGTGACGCACTAATATCGGTAGCAAGGTTAGTTGGGACAGTATTTCTTCATCAGAATATTCTGCAAGATTAAGTTTATACGCTATATGTTCTAGAAATTTGTGTTGAACACGTTCAAGTACGTTTCTATGAACATTGTAGTGTGGAGATCACACAGTTGAGTAATACTCCAAGAAGAACGAACGAGTGCACAATATAGCCACTTCAACGCGACCACATTATTGAAATCAGCAGTACATCTCTTGATGAACCCAAGCATCTGGAATGCCTTATTAAGAATGTTGGATATATGGGTGATAAAATTGAGAGAGGCATCCAGTGTTATTCCCAAATCCTTCAGTACAGAAATTCTTTCAAGGGGTATCCCATCAATAGCGTAGTTAAGAGTAACTGGATCTCTACACTGGTAGAAAGACATGGTTTTATATTTGGAAGGATTCAATGACATTCTGTTCCTTTGACACCATTCCACCAAGCCATCCAGATCAAGCTGGAGTCCCCAGAGTCACCAGGTTTAAGTATCTGACAGCATAATTTTAGGTCATCAGCAAACAATTGAAATTCATTGAATTCTATGCTTTCAAAAAGCAACAAGGGACACAAATGGGAACCTTGTGGCACTCCAGAAGGAATTTCAAATTCCCTATTCTAACAATCTGCCTTTGCTTGGACAAATAGCTCACAACCCATGAGAGAAGTGGACCGTCAAGACCCAACACTCTGAGGTTGTGTATTAGTACATCACGAGGCACTCGGTCAAATGCCGCGGAAAAGTCAGTATCAACCTGATACCCATTTTCCAAAGTATTCGACAGACCGTCAACGTGAGTAAGAAGATTTAATTCAGTAGATCTTCGAGGACGGAAGCCAAATTGTTGATTTATGAGAAGTGGATCAAGTATGAGACTGAGAAAATCACATACCAAGCTCTCAAACAACTTTGGGATGACACTCAGAGTGATTATTGGTCTATAATTGGTGACTGATGACCGAACTCCGGTTTTGAATATGGGAGTTACAAAACTCACCTTCCAGAAACCCGGAAAATTCCCACTAGAGAAACACAAGTTGAAGATATAGAACAGTAGCCTAGATAAATTAAAGCTGCAATGTTTTAGAAAAATTGGTGATATACTATCTGGCCCAGGACCCTTGCTGGTGTCCAAGGAAGAAAGCTTTGCATACATTTGAGATGTTAAAATGTTATGTTCAGAAACGTTAATATCAGTGGTAGAAAGCCCATCAGAGGGGAGATACTCGGAGTCCCCACCATGCACTGTGGCAAAGTAGTCAGCAAACATATTTACCACATCTTGACCTGAGCAGCTCTTCCTATTTTCATAGGAGAACTCACTAGGATAATGATTATTTTGACGTTTACTATTAACGAAAGATAAGAATTGTTTTAAATTGGAAAATAAAGATTGCTCGGTAGTATTTATATATCCTCTAGAGCTATCGCCAGTTAGTTCCTTACACAATCGTCTGAGTCTAGAAAACTCCCTGTAATCATACACTGAATGTGCAGATTTATATTGTTTGTGTGCTATCTTTTTAGCTATAATGCAATTTTTTAATTCTAATGAATATCATACAGAAAATTTGCCAGCTGAGTACTTTTTTAGGGGTACAAACAAATCAATAAACAAATACAGAACCTCATAAATAGTATTCAACATGACATCAATAGTCTTATCCCTCAACAGGGCATCCCAATGAAACCCATCCAGAAAGTCAGACACTTCAGAAAAATAGGCCGACTTAAACTCTCTGTAAAAGCCTTCAAACCTCAATAAATTGTCAGTTGTTAATGTGCTGGCGCCAATCTCCACACAGACGGATGATATAAGTCTGGAGGAACTACAGAGAGATCTGCCTGACACACAGCAGTGGTAGCGTTCTGAGTCAACACAAAGTCCAGCAAAGACTCGCTGGCATTTAGAACATGATTAACCTGAAACAAGTTGTGAAATGCACAGGCATTCGAAATTTCTTCGGTTGATGCAACCTCATCCACCTCTAGCAGTTGTTACTGAAGTACTTAAAGGACTCTTTACCCAAATGTCATATTAGTCAAAGTCCAATGCCAATATTAGTCAAAGTCAAAAGACAAATAAATCTTTATTGTTATTAAACACATTATGCTATTAACAAAGCTTTATTAAAGGACAATAAAAAAATAAATATATCTCTATATCTACTTTTCAATGGTTCCTTGAGATCATCTTTTTTCCAGGCAAATGGAAAGAAAGTCATATTGTTCCTATCATCAAAAGTGGCAACAAAAATGATGTAAACTACCGCAGCATATGTATATACAATCATCTATCCCAAAGTTATTTGATTGTCTTGTTGCCAGGCAGATTACTTGGCAATGCAAAGGCCTTATTTGTCAAGAGCTGCATGGCTTTTCGAGGAACAAATCGACCGTGACAAACCTAACATTCTATCAGCTAGCCATTCTTGTAAATATGGAGAACAGAAAACAAACGGATTCTATCTGCACAGACTTTGCAAAGGCCTTTGATCGAGTCGATCACAAGACTCTCCTTAGTAAGTTGCTAGGGATGGGCTTTCATCGGGATTTTGTGTTATGGTGAGAGAGTTCGTTAACAGAGAGAATCCAAAAAGTTAAAATAGGTTGCTATTACTCAGACATAATTGTTTCATCCGGCGTTCTCCAAGGGAGCCATAGTTCACCATTGTTGTTCAATATTTTTGTCAATGACATTGTCGACTGTTTTTTGCATAGCCAGTGCAGCATGTTTGCCGATGATCTTAAGTTTTGGAGAATAGTTGAAGGTGTTTTAGACCAAGAGCTTCTTCAAGAAGATTTAAATCGCTTGGCAGAATGGAGGAAAAATAGACTGAACTTAAATGTAAATACATGTTGTTATATAAGCTTCACTCGCAAGCCTGAGATGATTATAACGAATTACTTCATTAATGACCATCAACTTGAATACACATCATCAATCAGAGATCAAGGTGTCATTTTTGACGAAAAACATTCATTTGTTGAACATATTAATACTATATCAATTAATTTGTTCTGCGAAATACCAAATATTTCTCCAATA
>JAEQML010081713.1:0-11104 GCA_016904865.1 Pissodes strobi
GACCCGACCAGGCTATAATGCAGTTATTTTCTTTTATTTCTCCATTTAGAATTTCTGCCGCTGAAAAAATCTATTTCCGAATTGAAATGTGGTCGAATTGCAAATGGCAAGCCAAATGTCATAAAATGGCTTTTGATTCAACAAAATGTTTTTAGATTTTTTCTCTATTTTCTGTGTCGGCTCTATGATGTTACGAATAATTAGCAGCGTTACATAAATCGATTTTGGAATAGGACTTTTCAGAGAAAAATAAAGGAGCTTTTCTTACATGGCAGTTTATCATCAATCAATCACGAGACTAGTCTCGTCGTCTTATCAGACCTTCAATTTTTGTAAGCTATAAGAAATTCCATTTTGTCCTTAACTGTTGGCAGAGATGCAATAAACAACGCTAGACTTGAACTTAATGTCATAAAAATAACCTTAACGTTGAACTTTCTTAAAAAAAGTATTTTAGCAAAAACTATAGTACTGTTCGCTTTAAAGCCTGCGGCAAAGCAATTTCCCGATTAATATATTAATCTCTTAAGCATCATTTAAATTTCAACCCTTAAATATGATTAGTCATGCAAATTCTGCCGAAACTTCCCTCGTTATCTCAGCATCGATTGGATCTTGAATACTTTTAGGATCTGCGGTGTTACCATAATGGCGAAACAATAATAATTATTCATTTTACTAAATTTTGCAAAGCAAGAGGCTTCAGAGTTACTAGCCATCTATATTTAAGAAATTTCAGTAATCCGCTATCAAATAAATGCGTCAAAGTTATCCAACACTCTAAAAGACAATCCTCAATGGATTTATTTTCTTTGTTGCTTCCACGTTAAAATAGCTCGAGCTGGAAGAGGGAAGGCTGTTTCCTCAAGCAACGCAGAAAAAAAACAAATGAGTTTTCTCAGAAAATGTGCTTATATTCAAAGTCTTGATTGAAGTGCTCCAACTTGCTTCGAATTCAGTGTAGTGATAACATCTACTTTCGTTTTTTCGAGGTTATTTTTTTCTAAGAGGGGTAAAAAGATCTTCACAAGACACCTGTTCGAGCATTTAGCGATCTTATGTGGACGGGTAGTGTTGGATTCGTTCTTTTTCAGATTCGCCTACCGACTAAAAAAATTCCCCTCTGTCTCCCCATCATTCCGGAATTGCTGATGTGCATAACGTCAGAGTGACTTGTGTCCTTTTATCTTCTTTCCTCTCTTTCCTTACTCTGCATTATCTGCCGGCTCAGACTCTTTATTATTTGCCAGGATTCCCTGCTACACGTAATCATCTCTAGCATATTTTCTGGCTTTAGAGTTATCCCCAGGTTGCTGTTGGCATTTTCTCTTTCTGTAGTCCACCTTGGGCAGTGGAAAAACGTATCAGCTGAATCCTGCGTCCCACAATATACGCACAACTCATCATCTGCCTTGCCCATTTTGTGCGCGTAGTCTTTAAATCTCCCATGGTTGGTAAGTATCTGCGTCAGATAGTAATCCAAATGTCGGTGTTGATAGTCAATCCATAATCTGATGTTTGGGATCAGTCTTTTTGTCCATTGTGCTGTTGTGGTGTTCTCCGTTCAATTTGTTTGCCATTTTTGCATCGTACTACTCCTAACAGCTTATTTGTCCATATTTGTTGTTGTCTCTAATTTGTGTAGCTCCTTTCTCTCCTCGATTTGCAGGTCGATAGGTATTGCTTCTGCGATTACTTGCAGTGCCTTCGTGGAAACCGTCCGGTATGCGCATATCACACTTATTAATACTTTTCTTTGTACTTTCTCCACCATGTTTATGTACATTTTCCTTCTAAGCGCCGTGCACCACACAGGGGCTGCATACAGCACGATAGAGTACACCGCGTGGCAGAGTATTTGCCGTTTAATCCTTCTTGGCACTCCTATATTCGGCATCAGTTTCCCTATAGCCGCTACTTTCTCTTCCGCCTTCCCACAAGCCGCTCCTACATGCTCCCCGAATGTGCCGCTCTCATCAATAATTACACCCAGATATCTTAGTAACTTAGCCGGTTTGATCTTGACTGCATTTAATGTAAAAAACACGTTCTCCCTTTTTCCCCTGGATCTAGTATAACGGCTTCTGTCTTGTGGGGCGCCAATTCTAAGCCATGGTTTCTGATGCACACGTTAATCTGCCTCATCGATTCATCGACCTCGAATGTGAGATTTTCATCATCATCCGCCGTAACGATCAATGTCAAGTCATCGGCAAAACCTACCGTTTTTGCTTTGCACGTAAGTGTTAAGCGTAGTACTCGTACACCAGATTCCAGAGGGTGGGGCCGAACACAGATCCCTGCGGGACCCCAGCTGTTATATCCATTTCTACCTTTTGTTTACAACTAATCTTCCTGTCTCTAAAGTAGGAACATATTATATTTCGCAGGTATTGGGGTAAGCTCCTACGTCTAAGCTCTTCCAAATTGATTTCCACGGGACAGTGTTAAAAGCATTTTTAACATCTAGGGTTATCAGGACGCACCATTTTTCCCGGGTATCATTTTTTTATTTTCATTATTGCCTCAATAGCCTGTATAGTGGATTTTTTCTTCCTAAACCCGAACTAGTTTTCCGACAATCCCACACCTTTTTCGATTTCCTTTATCAGTCTGTTCCTTATTAGACCCTCATACAGTTTGCTGATTGTGTTAAGCAAACAGATTGGTCTAAATGACGACGAAAGTTCCAATGGCTTATCTCCCTTTAATAGCAAAATCAGTTTGGCGGTCTTCCATGTTGTCGGAAAGTCCTGCTCTTTTAGTATCTGATTTAGGTTATCAAGAATCCAGTGCGGTGCTATTTCTATTGCCTTTTTAATCACCTCTGGCGGTATGCCATCCGGGCCTGGAGCCTTCCCCGATTTCATGGATTGCGCAGCTTCCAGCATTTCCTCCATTGTGAATGATTGAATTTCTCTATCAATGGAGCATATTCTTAGCTCCTGCTCTCCTTGCGGGAACAAATCGGCTGCAATATCGGTCATTCGTCCGCAGATAGTTGGTAAGGCATTCTATTTGTGAGTTGACCGGTCACGATTTTATATCCAGCACCCCATATATCTTGGTCGAGTTCTTCACATAGATCCTTCCATTTCTTCCTCTTCGATTCATTTATCAGTCTTTTTAATGTTGTTCTGTCGTCTCTGTATCCCAGTTCTAGTTGTTCTAGTTCTTCCCGATTGCCTGGGTTTTTGTTGGCTCTGGTCAAGGTTCTTCTGTTTTCTATACATATTCTCCTTTGTGTCTCTATTTCTTGGTTCCACCAGCAAGGGATTCTGTTATTTCTGCCCACTGATCGTCTTATTTGGCTCTCTTTGAATGCTTCCCCCAGTATTTGACACATTTTATTGGGGTTTCGTTCCCCGTTGTCTCCTTTGACATTGTGGATCTTCCAGTCTAATAGTATTTCAAAGGTTTCCCAATCCACCTCTGTTTTGGTCCTTTCCAGTGATTTTTTTTTGTTTATTTGGTCCCTTGATTTCAAACTGTATAAATCGATGGTCACTGAGAGACTCTAGGTTCGAAATTTGCCAGTCTAGAATATTGCGTGCTATATTTTGCGTAGCACACGTTACATCAAGAAACGATGTGCTATCGCCCCTGCAGAATGTAGGCGTAGATCCCTCATTCATTACTACCATGTCCATTTCCGCCAGTAATTCCGTCCAGTACTCGCCCCTTTGGCCTGACTTTGGAGATCCCCACTGTTGTGATTTGGCATTTATGTCACCCAACATAATCTTTTCCCCTACCTCCGACCTACTGTCTTGCGCAATCTTGTCAGCTTGAGTCTCAAATTCTTCCAAAGGTATGTTTGGGGATATATAGCAACAGTATATTCGACATTGTCTAAGATACAGGCATATGTAACCGCTTTCTTGTCTTACTTTTAATATGTCTACATTCTTATTTGCTACAAATATTCCTACATCAACTCTTTTGTCCTTTATCCAATCTCCTCTCCTAACTAGTTTCTTATTTGGTTCACTTACAATAATTATATCTATGTCCTCCTGTATTGCTGCAGTGTAAGCCATATCGTGACAGACTCTCGATCTCATTAGATTTCCTTGGAGAATCTTTAACCTTTGCTTGCCTATTTTATTGAGTGCAGCCATTTCTAATTCTTAGTGTTCTTTCTCGGTTCCTGAATAAGCCTTCTGAAGAACGGACATTTTGTTTGTCCCGCTCTATGTCCCTTTTCCTGACAGTTTACACAGTAAGAAGTGTTCTTGCAGTCTTTTATGAGATGATCATCATTTTCTCCGAAGTTCAAGCAGTGTCTCTCTTTATCTTCCTGGGTACAGTCCTTAGCTCGGTGCCCATATCCTAGACATTTAAAGCATTTGTCTATTGCTACTCTTTCCCTTACCTGACATTCCAGCCATCCTATTCTTAATTTTCCCGCGTTCGCTAACATTCTCCCTCGCGTTGCAGGAAGTACTACTGTTGCGGCCAGATCCCCATACTTTCCAGGTCTGACCGAGACCACTTTTACTTCTTCCGCTTTTACTTTCATTGCTTCGCATACAGCACTGGAGATATCTTCCTTGGCTGCTGATAGGTCCATACCGTAGATAAATAGTGTCACTTCGGCTTTCCTATTTTGCACCTTCACTTCACTAATATTGGCTTCTATTTCCCTTTTTAGCTTCTCCGCATTTTCAGGTCCCTTAAGGGCAAACATTATATCTCCTAACGCTGTTTTCCTGATATTCTGGACTTGTATTCCAATTTTTTCAATATCGACTCCTCTCTTTACAGCTTTCAGTATTTCCGTTTTTCCGTTTTTTCGAGGTGGTAGGTTCTATTCGGTAGTACCACTTTTTGCTAATTTGAGAGCTCTGTTGAATTTAGTTCATGGAAAAGCATAACGATCTTTGCTTTTCCATGGAATTTTGAGTTCCTCCAGCAACTATTTAAATTCACCGGTTATGCCCGTCATTTCAATCCATGTATATTTACAAACATCCTTATAATTTGACTATTTATTATTTCTGTGAAATACATCCTAAAAGAGAGACACTTAAACAGCATCTCAGATCTCTCTTCGTATCTCATTTCTATTGCCTTCTTGAGCCGTTCATATATCCACCATAGTAAACTCAGACTTGCCACGCATCCTAGAACTTGTTGAAAAACGCTACGCGAGACACAAATAAAACGACCCGTTTAAGTTTATATATTATCTATGTTTAAGGTTTCAGAACAGACTAACTTATTTATTCTAAGCATGAGCAGAGCTGACAGAGTGAGAGAAATAGAAATGATTCAATATACTATTAGGTTTCTACATCACTAGATGGTACTAGCTACATTACATCAACTTATAAATGAGTATTGATAATATGTAACATGGGTTCATAATTTAACACTCCCACTAACCCATGATATTATTCAACATCAGTAACACCCAATAACTCTAAACACTTATAATGGTTAGGTACAGACAAACTTTTTGTCAACACATCAGCATATCAAATACTTTAAAGTCACAAGTTTTTCAGCCACAGTATCTCTTACAAAATGATGCTTAAAGCCTATATGCTTGCTTCTCTTATAAAACATAGGATTCCCTGACAATTTTATAGCCCCCTGATTATCAGTATATAGTGATAAACATTTAGAATAACCTAACAATTCCGATAATAGGTTTTTAAAGTAAATGGCCTCCTTCGTGGCCTCTGAAGCTGTCATATATTCGGCTTCAACTGTCGAGAGAGCGACAGTGTTCTGTTTTTTACTTTCCCGTGATAAACATGAACCTGAAAGTTTAAAACAGAAACCTCTGAACGACTTCCTATCTATGGCATCACCTGCCCAATTGGCGTCTACAAAACCCTGTAAATCTAAATTATCTTTAGAGAACTTCAAACCATCATTTTTCGTCTTCTGTAAGTACCTTAGTACGCCCTTGGCACATTTCCAATGTGATTCATCATAACAAGTGTTAAACTGGCTGAGATAGCTCAATGAAAACGAAAGATCAGGTCGGGTTAGTACTGATAGATACATGACACTTCCAATCAATTGCTGATATGAAACATACGAGAGAACATCATTATTTTAACACAATCAGATTTATCGAGTTTAATACCTGCCTCCATAGGCGTACAAACTGGCTTACAATTTGAAATATTAAACCTTTTTAATACATGATCAAGATACTGCCTCTGATTCAGTGTTACAACATTACTATCTCTATTTACAGTCATTCCATCGCTTTAAACAACCGAAATCTTTAATTTTAAAATTTTCTCCCAATTTTTTCTTTAACATCCGAGCTTCTACAGAATCATTCACGTACAAAGCTATAAATGTTATACAATTTTTATTAATCTTAGTTAACAAACAAGGCTCTAACTGACACTTTTTATAACCTAAGTCTTTAAGAAATACATCAACCTTTTCATACCAAGATCTAGAAGCTTGCTTGAGACCAAATATTGCCTTGTTTAACAACAAAACTTTATTTCCATTTTTAGACATATTTATACCTTCTGGTAAACTCATTAAAATTTTTCCATTCAATCTACCATTAAGAAAGGCAGTAGTGACATCTAGATGATTCATATCTAGATCAAGTTTCGAAGATAAGGCAATTAATAATCTCAAAGTTGAAAACCTTACGCCTAAAAACCGACTGGCATGAAACTATGGTACTCCCGTCTTTCGGTTCATCTACCAAACTCCAGGCACCAGTCTCCTCAAAGGCTTCTATTTCTTCCTCCATGGCTGTCTTCCACATGTTTTTGTTAGCTCTACACAATGCCTCTTCAACTGTCACAGGATCTCCATTTGTAGTACTCGGATTGCAGCACAGGTAAGTATAGTAGTCTGAGAAGTCCTTGGGTTTTCTCAACCGTTGAGGTATTTCCACTCCAGGAACCTCAGTGGTAATTTCCGATTCAAAATCACTACCTGTGTCATTTTCAGCACATTCAGATAAACCATCAATCTCACTTGGTGTCTCAGAACTCTCAGGTGTGACAAAAGGCTCAGAATCAACAGTGACTTTATCCTGGACAAACAGAGCTTCTTCTGAAACACAATCTTGCTTTTCTCCCACTGGCACTGATACTACCACATCTTGGTCAACTTCCGAGTGATCAACTGTTTGATTTTGTTCCACAAACACAATGACATCTCGGCTTGTAGTAACTGTATTAGTAGCCGGGTCATAAACTCTGTAGCTCTTGACATCATCACTATACCCAACTAAAATCCTCTTCACAGATTTTTTGACCCATTTTCTACACCTTTCCTTAGCTACATGAATCATGGCAACACTGCCAAATACCCTAAAATAGCTTATATCTGTCCTTTTCTTGGTCCACATTTCATATGGTGTTTTTTCTCCTAAACCTGACACTGTACACCTATTTCTGACATGAACTGCAGTGTTAAATGCCTCAGTTCAAAACCTTTTATCTAACTTTGCATCAAACATCATGCATCTGGCCTTTTCAACTATGCTCCTGTTCAACCTTTCAGTCAAGCCATTCTGCTCGAGTGTATAGGAATTTCTATGTTGGTGAACAATACCATGTGACTACAAAAAATTACCAAAACTTTGGTTCACAAATTCACCTCCATTGTCAGATCTAAAAGTCTTAATCTTGAGGTTAGGCTGATTCTCGACACGAATTTTAAATACTTTAAAATATTTAAAAGCTCATCCTTACTTTTCAAAAAATAAACAAAGGACATTCTAGTATACTCATCTACTAACAAGAAGAAATATTTTGACCCACCTACTGATATTGTCTCCATTGGACCACACACGTCCCCATAAATGACTTTCAAAGGTGTCTCGGCTCTTGACCCCTTGTGTTTAAATGGTAGACGGGACTGCTTGCCCTCACAACAGACTATACAATTACGCATTCCTTTCTTGTTCTTGTCAGAGCAGATTAAACCCATTACAGCACCACCTTTCATCTTCTCAAAATCCCCATTGTCAATATTGTAATCTACTAAAATGCATAAGCTACTAAACAAATATCACCCTGTCGCATGTTTGAACTTGAACTTGGAGATTGTTATATAAACATTAAAGGCAAACTATAAACAACGCGAGCAATCAACGGGAGCGACTTTGAACCTTATGCATGCAATGATCATCACTTTGTTTTATATAAATAAGCTACCGAACCCTCAGTTCAGCATACTTTGGTCTCACCTCCAGCTCCCAAGGTTAGCCACTTGACGACTGCCTTCTGAGTTCTATCCGCTCCTAAAGTTAGCCATACGACTGCTTTAGGTTCTAGTCCTTTCCTTCCAAACCTGGTACCGGTTAGTCACTTGACGACTGCTAGGACCAGGGGTCGCATAACCTCCATACTAAAGTCCTGACAAGAAGTTTGTCAGAGTGTTGAGAAAGACAAGTGTCTAAATAGTCAGTTAAAAAGTTTAGTGAAATCTCTTAGTGCTCTTAAATAAAACCCAACTCTTAAGAAAAACTATAAATTATAAGACAGTAAACAAAGACCTATAAACAGTACCTCAAATCGAGAAAACATGCGCACCGTAGTAATCGGGTATAATAGAATCTCATTTTTTCTGACCAATAATTTTTGTTAAAGTTTTATCGTTAATACATTGTTATTGTTATAAACTAAACGTGCTTACTTTATCATCTCTTCTTACCCCACGTAACGCGGTTCCGGTCTACCTCAGTTACCCCCCGGCACGCTAAACAAGGCGTGTTCTCGCGAGTAGAACTTCCAGTGGTAGAATTAAAGGAAGCATTGAGATCCCGTCATTGTACTAATCGCGACGCGGCTCTTCTCTGAGAAGTTATTCTTTAAATAAACGCGCTACCCCCTAAGCTACTCGTGACAATATGTCCGAGTCTCCGATGCCAAACCTCATTTTGATACTGGTAATAAACATGGCATACTCTGCACTTGTTGGACTTTTAACTTACACCTACAAAATCTGCTGTAGCAATTAATTTATTATTCCTGTTGAAAATTTCACAGCATTTACTTTCAAAACAAACTTGATTGCCATTTTGAATCAGCTTACTTACTGATAATAAATTTGTAGAAACATCTGGCACATATAAGGCATTCTTCACAGTGATACCAAAGGTTTCATTGTTAACAATAGTCTTTATACTGGCATCCCCATTGTCTGTGACTTTGACTATAGACTTATTCGCCACCATAATTTATCGAACTTCATAGGAAGATAAAGATGTATACAACTGTTTTTCAACAACAGTGTGTGCACTAGTGCCGGAGTCCACGTACCAGTCCGATTTACTATAATCACCGGTAAGAAATACGGCGCTAAAAAACATTGTCCGAAGGGTTTTGTTTATTAAAATCATTTAATAAAGGGCACTTATTCCGATAATGTACAATTTTATTGCATTTAAAACATTTAACTTCAGAATTCGAATTCTGACGTTTAGCGGTTTTGACAGCTGCCTGGTTGAAACTACTGTTAGGATGTCCTGGATGGTACCAAATTTGTGTCTGTTTGTTTAATGCCCATTTGTTTGGCCTCCGCTGTTTCCTGCTTGCAATATACTTATTTCTTCTTTGCTTTGTGTCTTCTCCATTTTTACACCATATTTAATTTTCTCTAATCACGCTTATTTTTACTTTGCCATACATTTTTCGAATATTCGGGGGAAACAAAACATCTTCATTTCACCATATTTAAATTAATATTTCATATTGTAAACCACTAGAAACAGTTAAACTACTAATTAATCATCACCCTGTCCTAAGTATCATCTTGAACTTGGAAAATATTATATAAACATTCAAGTGAATTTATAAAAACGTGCAGGCAATTATGAACTTTAAAGTAGCAATGGTTAGCAGATTTTATGATATAAATAACCAAGCGGACCATCAGTCCGATAGGCTTTTATCTCTCACCTATTTCGCTCACCCACTGCAGTCCACAGGGACGCAGTAGGGGGCGCTAACCATATCCTAACCTTCATACCCTACTTGGGAAGTACAGTTTACAAGAACATATTCCTTAGGGGATACCTGCGTAAAAAGTACTAAAGTCGAATCTACGATAGTCAAAATTTAAAGTCAAGTGACTCTTAAATTTAAACACTTATAGTGCCTTAAAGTGCATTTCCTATCAATATACGCTACAACCCCAAATTTTTCGCTGACACTGTTCTGCATCAGTGAGCTCATAAAAAGTTGCAAAACAGTCATATAAATGATTGCCTCAATAATATTTTGTCACTTGGCCAACAGTATAACATTATATATTACATTTGAATTTATTAATATGAACGTAAAGGTACATTTACATTCAGTTCATTTTAATTTGCTTTGAAATTGGCCTGCTTGGTAAATGGTGACAACAGTAACATTTTAATTAGTTAAAATTTTATGTGTATTTCAGCGAATTTAAGCGAATCTTTATTTAATAACCGATTTCATGACATTTTTTCAATTGATTGAAATCATGAAATATTTGTGTATATTTAAATTACAAATTTAATTTAATAAAAATTAAAATTTTTCAATTGGCAATTTTGGCTTTACATATAATTCACAGCTAGTTTAAGCCTGCAGTAGTCACGCGCGGACTCTCACTCCGCATGCGTTCTGTTGTTGGTGATATTACCGATTTCCGCCGCAGTGTGTCACTGCCTCACTATGTAGCTTCTTGGCTCAACCGGACGAATCGATTGGCATCGATTTGCAACTGGTGAAGTGCAGTTGTCTTCTCAAAATTTAGATTGCGGACTTTGAGTCCGCGCGCGACTGTTTTTGGGGCCAAGGATTGCGAAATTGCTGTCACATTTTATTTGGGGTTCGATTTGATTGAAAATTGGTATCCGGGAACATTCGGGATCAAGGAGAAAGAGTCTTTCTTATAGCTTGTTGCCAGATATCCAGTAATTCTACCAAACTAAATGTCAATGAGTTCTTCTAGCGAACTTTTAGGTCAGGCAATCGACATTGATAAACGAATTTAATTTTATTTTCAAACTAACTTAATTTTATTTTCTTCTTTTTAGTACAGAATAAAAGCTTGTTTAAAAAGTAGGTAATTTTATTTATCAAAAAATGCAATAGAAATCAAAAATTCATATTTTTAGTTCTGTGGAGTG
>JAEQML010081714.1:0-11103 GCA_016904865.1 Pissodes strobi
TAATCGATGCAAGTAAAATAACTAGACATAATCCTAAATAATTGTTGAATAAATATAAAGTAGCAGCTGAATTTTCGTCCGCGGTATCAGCTCTGTAAAGTATTAACCTATACGAGAATAATGAAAATCATAAAGAGTTTGCTGAAACCTAGAGAGCTTCCCAAAACTTCCATTTTTTTTGCAATACCTTCTAGAAGAAACTTGGATGATTTTAAACCGATTTCGACTTGTAACCACACCAGCAAAATATAATTCTCAAGTATCCACCAATGCCTGTTGGAACATCAGCATGTGAATCAAGCAGTAATTGGCGTAGTCTCTTATTTTATAAACAAAACAAGAATAGCAATAGTAGTCGTAGTAGTAGTAATAAGAGACCAGGAATCAATATTCAAATATCAAGGAAGAATAATTTGAAAATATGACATTTTCAAAGGGACAGTAATCGGATAAGTTAACGGCTCCATTAGCTTATGCCATCAGAATGTCTACGTGACATAACTTCAAGAAACAAAGGATATGGAAGAGAAAACGCAGATATTTCGGGTCGAATAAATTCTGAGATATACGGTGGAAATGAGAACTAATACGGCTGAAATAAAATAGAATATTAAGAACGCCAGAAATGAGAATCCTTCAAGCAACTGGAAACACTTTACGAGATAAGGCCCCCAATAGTGTAATAAGAAAACTTGTAATGCATCTCAGCAGACAGTCGAATTAAAGAAGGCGAAAAACAAGCGATCATGTGTGAGCACAATGAGAGAAACGACTAGCTAGAATTCTCACAGATGAGAACCCATCAGGAAGCAGACGCTCGACTTCCGTTCCTGGTAATATACTTCACAAGTACAAAAGAAGCTACTTTCAGTAACACAACTAACACATAAGAAAAAGACAAAGAAAAAGAAAGGAGAGGTCGCTGAAATGTTATATTTTAAGCTGCATTACACTGAAACTGAAAAAGAGATTGAAAATATATCCTAGTGCAATAAGGAGCGTAAACAATTTCTGATTACACGGTACCATTCATATTTCGGTTTACATTACTATGGGTGTGCACTACTTGTCTACTTTTGGTTATTTATTAAATTAAACTGACAGATGTTCAGACGCTATCTTAACACGATCTTGAGATCTCTAAAGGCTCAAGAGATTTTTAAAGATCCTTTGACTGATAGCAGAAGAAAGGATGGATGATCTCCATCCACACCTTAAATTGAAAACGAAAGGAGCGCCTCTATATATGCGATGTTTCAAATCGCAGTAC
Source organism: Pissodes strobi (assembly GCA_016904865.1). Classification (NCBI taxonomy): domain Eukaryota; kingdom Metazoa; phylum Arthropoda; class Insecta; order Coleoptera; family Curculionidae; genus Pissodes; species Pissodes strobi. The sequence continues at coordinate 1,271 of JAEQML010081714.1, forward strand.
TGGATACATATTATCACCATTTATGGTTGTAGGATAATTTTAGAAAAATAAATACAGCAACGACTGAAACGGCAACCACTCACTTTACCTCAAACTTAAATCGTTGTAACTTTAAATCTAATTAACATATTTTTCAACAGATTGGGAAAGTATACCTTATGAACTGTTGAATGAAAAATATAGAAAAAGCTAACCACTTGGTACAAGATGTAGAAGAAAAACGTGAATTTTTTGTTAAATTTCAATCTAGTGCAACTATCGGAATTTTGGAATGTAACGTGTTATCTCGGTGTATTTGTGTTTTTTTAGCATCTGAACTAGTTTGAGGTAAATATATTTTTTAGAAGAACCGTTCTAATTCATAGTCAATTCAAGATATGTATTGAACGAAATACATGATCTAGCATTCAGATAAAAAGTTCAGTATAGATTATTTTTTATACATGTCAAGTGGTTGCGTATATAATGGCAGACAACAAGTGGGCAGCAAAAGAGGTAATTTTTAGTAAGTGTCTCTTTTTGAATTTTTAGTAGTTAAAAAACTTGACGTGTTTCCATGGATTTTTACAATATCTAAACTAGCTTGCTTAATCTAACTTAACTAAAAGCAACTTAGTGCATGCCCTGTAAATGCTAATGGCTTCGAGAAAAACCATTTTGAAAGATAAATTAGGAACTTTAACGCGCTGTGAATATACATTATTGATATGATGGTGCTGGCTCATTAGTGTGGCAAAGTAAAATATTTGCGTTATTAACAAAAATGAAAAAAATATATGTATTAATAAATCTCCTATTTTGAAATTTTTTCTACTGTATACTTTGTTGATTTGGAATTTTTAGATTTACAAATGATCCTAAGTACAGTGTAACGTTGTAAATGTTCCAGTAGTGCATGCGATTTTTGCCTTTTATGGTCGATTTGTGTTGTCGATACTCTCGCTACCTTACTTCCAAGTAAAATCCATGAGTATCGAGGAATGCTTCCGAGTCGCTCGAAGGATGACTGTTTGGGACCCCCCCCCCCCCCCCCCCTGACAGATGTGGTGTATATTCTTTTTGCGGGAATTGATGAGCCCTTCTCGTCTGGACATTCAAGGCGATATTATTTTTGACAATCAGGTCTAAATACCGCCTGAGTGTGTCCTTGAATTAATTGGCAAATGAACTAGTATGTGTATTTTCTGAAATTATAGGCCATATTGCTTAAAAGCGATGTGTGACGAGTAGTGTGATTACCCTTCCCATATGAAAAAGTTTGTTATATGCTAGTGCTTCTATAATGAAAGGTTAAAATTATTTATAATTTAACTAGGGTCCTTCTGTGGGGCATAATTTCCTCCCTTGTGGCTGAACGTCCGTCAGGGTCCTCGTCTATGACTCTATGCCGACCTAGAGAGTTGCCGGTTCCATTTAACCAAATAGAGGCCTTTTGTCAAGGTAATACGACCTTGGAGACGTAGCTTCGTAGGAAACGCCGGTGGATTCCATGTGTGCAAATCTACTAGATACCAGTAGCATCTACCTTTTTTAATTAATTACCTTTTATTATCTCTATTATCGTTATTTACCGTCAAACGACTGTAGTTCGTCTGCTTACATATATCGTAACTATTATCGCTATTTATCATTTAACGAACTTACTGATTAATGACTGTAGGTCGTTTGCTTTCTATATCGTATCTATTACCGTTATTTCTCGTTTTCATTTACTGAACGTTTTTGCTTATTGAACTTACTGATAATCAGCTGTAGGTTATCGATTATCGTGTATAACACCTATTTCTGTCTTTTATCACAAGTGCTTTAGAGATAATTGTTATCTTCATTATCCTATCTGATATTGTCTCGAGTAGAGAATTAATTTTGCTGATGTTATGATAATTAATTGATTTAATTTCACTGTCACTGGCTGTAAGCCTCATAGCAGTAATTTGTTTCACATAACTGCAATTTGTAAAATTAATTTTTCGCCTTGATACCGGTATCGAACTAAGCTCAATTTGAGAGGTTCTAAAATATAAAGGTTTTAGGTAATTAAAATTAAACGGTCTGTGCTCGGTTCTCTATAAGCTATGAGTTCACGGATTTCCTGTTTAACAAGAAATAACAGGTTTTTGAGAGTTTCATTCCAGATAGCTGATGTCAGTTACTAAAACCTAAATATAGGAAAGTGCTAACCGTTTTGCCTAAAGTGAGACTCACTGAATTTTGCCGCATGAATATGAGTCTTTAAATAATGAAAACATGTTTCGTCTTAACCAGTAACGGTATTAAAAATACTCCTAAAGTTTTCGAAACGAAAATGTTTTCCTTTAAAATAACCTGCAACAAAAATCGCAGGTGATACTCCTCTGAACGTGGGCTGAGGTATGAATTTGACAAAAAATGCACGGTTTTTCTTTTAATACTATGTATACCATTATGGGGGTGATGGTAATACGAGATCGATTAGACGTCTCGACCAAGGGCTCCTTGTAGTGTATCCTAGGAATGGACTACGGTGCATTCCTGGTATAGGCTTCAAGTGCGTCAAGACCGATGTCCGTGAGCGAAAAGCCACATGCTGCCAGAGCTGCCCCTGCTAGCTAACTGAAGACATCGGATCTAGACTAGGCAAGTCGAAAAATTCCCCCAAGTCACGGTGTAGCATACGTGCCAAGGACTGAATGGCATCAGGGTTATGATGTCTCAAACGTGCCTTCAGGACACCAGGCAGCATCCTGTCGTATTCTTATGCCCCTCCACAGCAATGCAGGGCTCTACTGTGGTTGACTCCTTTCCCTAGCTACTCGTGGGAATTTTTATGGCAGAACTAAACAAAAAAAATTCACCTACCAGGTAGGGTCAAGTCCCTGAACCAATGGAGGCTGAGGATGGGCAGACCAACCTCAACCCCACAACATCAACAGGAGAGGCTGGAAATAGACCAACCAATCCTGAAACCAGTAGCCTTTCTTCTGGGGCGGAAAGAAGCCTGTTAGGCTTGACCACCACAGAGGAAGAGAGGAGCGAGACCGAAGGGGAGCTGGCCGCTCTTGAGAAACCTACTCTCAGGAGAAGGAGGCCACCAAATTCGGCGAAAAAACGTCTAAAACGATTCCTTCAAGAGGGGTTAGACTACCCCACAGCCTTGAAAAAGGCACTTGAAGGAAAAAAGGGGACAAGGAAGACCTGAACCCGGGAAGTGGACGGAGACAACTGCCCACTATTCGGGAGCAGGAAGAACGCCCCTCCACCAGCAGATCACAGGGCGGAAAACGCACACGATCTCACGGCAGCACACCTGAACAACAGGCAAAGAAGCACAGGGCTGGAACAACCACCCCTGGCTTATCCTATGTGGCGGCACTGCAGGGCATTAGAGTTGGTATAGTCCACACTGATGCCCCGGGCCCCGGCTGCCTCATTGGATAACAGTCAAACTAGGCTGATACAGAACGCCATAATGACGTCTGTAGACAAGCTCACGGAAGACGGACCCCAAGTCCGCTTCCTGGGATGTGCAGCTAGGCCAGGCTGGCTGTAAGTGACTTGCGCTGACGACGCGAGCATGACATGGCTTAAGAACGTAGTAGCCGTCCTGAAGCCATGGGAGGGTGCTCAACTTAAAGCCGTCAGCGGAGTCGACATACCAAAACCACATATATGCATCGCATATATACCCGATGACAACGACAAACGGTTGACATCGGAAGTGGTTCTTACAAGACTGCGGAATATGAACCGCAGTCTAAACACTCGGGAGTGGACAATTCTACACCGGAAAGAATCAGGTCCAGGACAAACCTGGACATTCGCCATTGATGATGAATCAATGGCTACTCTGAAGGGGATAGACTTCAGACCCTTCTTTGGCTTTGAACAGGTCCAATTCCGTCCTAGGCCACGGGGGGAACGAAGAGATGCCCCACGTGAACAGGAGGCTGGCACTTCCGCCGAAACCCCTCAGGAGGAAGCTGAAGGTAGGGTTGATCCTGTCTTCACAGAAGCTTCTAAACCTGAGACCGGATTGGTGGAAGCAACAGCTTCAACATCGGGTGGCAGAGAGGGAGCCAAATCCCTCTCAAAAAATGTCGCACCTCGACCAGGCCCCCTGAAAGGGAAAGGAAAGTACATCCCTGGCAAGGGGACCAAAGGGTCGAAAAAACAAGGAGGTAGGGCCCCCTTGGATGAGCAGACTGGGAAGAAAAATGGAAAATAAGACCATTTTTCTGCAGGCCAATCTGCAACATGCCAAGGCTGCTTCATACATCCTTGGCAAAACTTTTAATGAAGGGCGGGTAGATATCGCCCTTCTCCAGGAACCCTGGCTATCAACAACAGGTCAAATAAGAGGCCTAGGTAATACATCAGGTAAGATAATTTGCTCTGGAAACAGACCCAGAGCATGTATCTTAATCAAAAACAACATGAAATTTTTCAAAATTTCAGATCATTGCTCGCGGGACATGGCGACAGCGCTTGTCAAAATACCCATGGGACAGGGCACAACGGATATCATCGTTTGCTCTGCTTACTTTCCTGGGGACGCTGAAGCAAACCAACCTCCTCCAATTGAAGTGCGGAACTTGGTGGCCTACAGTCGGAGGAAGAACATCCATCTACTGGTTGGATGTGATGCCAATGCGCACCATGCAGTGTGGGGAAGCACGGACACCAATCAAAGAGGTGAGTCATTATACAATTATTTACTAGGGGAGGGGCTGGTTGTTAATAACAGGGGCTCTGAACCAACCTTTGTAACTGCCAATAGGCAGGAGGTATTAGATCTAACGATCAGTGATAATCTCTTATCCACAAGAATCTCAGATTGGATAGTGTCATCAGAGCCCTCGTGCTCTGATCACAGACATATTCTCTTCAATCTGAAAACAGGGGAAAGACCCATCTTTGAATACAGGGATCCTAAGTGCACTGATTGGGCTGGTTTTAGTCTTACCCTTCAGGAGCAGATGCGGACCTCTATTGCAAAGATATCAAATCGTGATGAGATTGAGCTGGCCTCAGAGCAACTGAGGACAGCCATAAATATGGCTTATCATGAAAACTGTCCAGTCAAGACTAAAAGGGACAACAGAGGAACCACTTGGTGGAACAACTCCCTTGACAAACAAAGGAAGGAGGTTCGTAAACTCTTTAATAGAGCTAAAGAGACCGGCACATGGGATCAATACAGAACTGCTCTAACGAACTACAACAAAGCCATCAGAGAGGCAAAAAGGAATTCATGGGAAACCTTCTGGCAGGGCATAACAGATGCACCTGGCAGTGCAAGGATCCATAGAATCCTCTCTAGAGAACCCGTTCAGGAGTTAGGATCGCTAAAACGACCTGACGGATCCTTTACGGAATCTGGCATGGAGACGTTGGAGCTTCTGGCTAGGACTCATTTCCCGGGAAGTCGGATTTTGCATAATGATGAGGAGGAGCCTGGGTGATTGGATTGTCCCCAAGAACATCATTAATGCATCAACAATTAAAAGTGCTATTTTATCGTTTCAGCCTTTTAAATCACCTGGTGAGGACAGAATATTTCCAGCACTGTTGCAGAACGGTCTGGAAGTATTAACACCGTTCTTAATCAAACTTTTTAGAGACAGCCTAGCGAGTAATTATATACCTAGCAGCTGGACTAAATTCAGAGTGGTGTACATCCCAAAAATGGGACGTAGGGAATCAACACCTAACTCATGGAGACCTATAAGTCTGACCTCCTTTCTGTTGAAATGCATGGAAAAGATACTCGACGTGCACATCAGAACGGGTGCACTTGGTGAGTATCCACTGAATGCTCACCAATATGCGTATCAGATCGGCAAATCTACAGAACTAGCACTAAACAACCTTGTCGGGAACATAACACAAGCGTTAGAAAGCAAGACTATCGCGATGGGTGTGTTCTTAGACATCGAAGGAGCATTCAATAATGCATTACCAAACTCCTTATACACAGCATTAGCTGAAAGAGGGGTTGAACCACAAATAAGGAACTGGATCGGAAGTATGTTAAACTGCAGAGTGGGCACAACAACCCTACAGGGGGAGAGCTACAGATTCAGGGCTGTTAGGGGGTGTCCGCAGGGCGGGGTTTTGTCGCCCCTTCTGTGGTCTCTCCTGATGGATGGTCTGCTGGCGGTCCTCTCGTTGTGGGATGTGGAGGTGCAGGCATATGCGGATGATCTAGTAATACTGATAAGAAGCAACTTGCAAAGAACTATTTCAGAGGATCTGCAAGAGGTGCTGACCGTGGTCTATGACTGGTGTGAAAGGGAGCAACTATCTGTGAACCCACACAAAACAGTTATAGTACCATTCACAAGTAAGAAAAGGCTGGAAGACCTAAGACCACCTTCACTCAAAGGAGAAACTATCCCATTTGCGAATACAGTTAAGTATCTGGGAATTACCTTAGATAAAGCACTTAACTGGAATGCGCATCTGGATAAAATTGCCGCAAAGGCGAAACTGTCATTATGGACCTGCAGACGCATTTGCGGCAAAACATGGGGCATACAGCCCAAACAAATGCACTAGCTCTATATCGCGGTCATAAGACCAATGGTAACATATGGGGCAGTAGCTTGGTACTCTAAGAGCTTACAGAGCTCCGCGAGAATCAAATTATCTACCTTACAAAGACAAGCGTGTCTGGCAATTAGTGCCGCTTTCGGCACTACACCCACGGCAGCGCTTGAGTGTCTTCTAAATCTGCCACCTCTTCAAATAGTACTGGAGAAGGAGGCTAGATGGGCTACGTATAGATTGACACAGGCGGTGATCAACAATCCGCAGGCGATCATCATGGTGCCCAACAGGCTGGAAAATGCCAATGAGCAGGACAGTGTGTTGGGTCTACCATCAGATGTTATGCCTACCAAAACCACCTATTACCATGCCTATGACGTCCTCCTACCAGAGAGGAACGAATGGGCGAAGGACTCTGAAAATCTGAGAACAGAGAATAGTTGGTTCACTGACGGCTCCAAGACCAATGATGGTACGGGAGCTGCTGCATGGAACAAAAATGGTAAGGTTGAGCTTAAATGCTCCCTAGGCAAACATGCAACCATTTTTCAGGCTGAAGTTAAGGCCATTGATATGACTGCACAGTGGCTCATCGCTAGAAACTGGAAAGGCAAGTAATCAAAATTTTCTCGGACAGTCAAGCAGCTCTAAAAGCTCTTGATTCTAGCCGTTGTTCATCCAAGACAGTATGAAACTGCCAGGAACTACTCACCAAACTAGGGAGAGAGAACAAACTTACATTGATCTGGATACCTGGACATACAGGATATGAAGGAAACGAAAAAGCTGATGCTCTTGCGAAGCAGGCGGCCGCAACGGCCTTCATAGGACCAGAACCAGTACTGGGAATAGCTTATAACACAGTTAAAAAACCCTCTCCAGGTGGACACAAAATCAATTTGTAGCTAATTGGAGAGAGTTACCAGGCATAATTCATTCAAAGTTGGCGGTGAATCTGCCATCAGGAATGAGAACCGGACAGCTTCTTCAACTTGGCCGGCAGCAGGTACAGGCTGTAGTTGGCATGTACACTGGCCACTGTCGGCTAAGAAGCCACATGAACAAGATAGGGCTCTCCGAAGAAACGGAATGCCGCTTGTGCTTGGAGGACGAAGAAACAATGGAGCATGTTATATGCCACTGTCCAGCAATGGAAAGAACCAGACAAACAGTCTTTGGAAATACTCAAATCACACTTGCAGATTTGAAAACTATCCACCCCAGAAAGCTGTTCGATTTCTTGAAAATGATCGAGCCTCTGGCATAGTGGAAACACAGATGTGAGCCACAATAGACCAAGGGTCACACTCACGTGTACAAATACAAAATACAATTATAAATACATTAAAATATATTTTTCATATTACTTGGTCAATAGGTAATAAATATTTTTCAAACTTGTCTTGTTTTCGAAAAGGTGCTAATTAGGTTTAAAGTTATAAAATTTAAAAAGAGAGGACAAATTTTGCTTTTACGTTTTAAATGCTTGCTTAGTTTAGTACGCCTATCAATTTTATATTTTCTATAGGTGCAACATTTTAGTGTAATTGACCGTTTTATGAGAAGTTCAACCACTTGATGAAATTTATCTGGCATACACGACACAAAGCTAACCAAAACTAACTATGTTTTAAATGGCTAGGGTTTGCATGAAATGGCTAAATTCACTAAAAGTTTGCTACATATACCTACACTTACTTAGAGTTTATTTTGTTCTTCCATGGTGGCGTAGTCAAGGCTGAAGTAACCAACGCTTTTAAAGGTTAAGAGGCTGCATTGGCTGGTTTTAAGGCAAAATGGACAAGGCAGTGTACATCACAAAAACGAAAAAATTGTCACGTATACAAACAACTTTTTTCATTTTTGCAAATGAGAGTTTCTAAAATATACCACAATTACTTTAATTCTGCGTCGATAAATTTTGCAATTATAGAACTTTACCAGTTCTAAATTAAAACAGAGTTTTAAAACACGCCGTATCACGTATAGGTATGTGGGAGTATTTTTAAAATGAATCATTATTTACTAGGACTTAGAAAACATACTTAATTTAGTACTTTGAATAATTTTCTCTTCCTTTATTATTTGTCGATATCCCGCGCGGCAAATTGTAATCGTCGTTTAATTGGTGTTTGACTCTCATCTCCCCTACTGAGAGGTTAAATCTAAAGCACAGCTAAACCGAAGAGATGGATCTAATTTATTATAGAGTGGCAGTAATTTAAATCTTTCCTCTACCGGGGGGTTATGAAGAATATTCCGGTTTCCTCGGTTCCGAATTCATTTTATTTTTTTTTTAATTAGACATGCAAAGAAAATAAAAACTTATTTAACTCAATAAGAGTACTCAAAATAGATTTAAATTAAAATGCTAGACAGTCCAACATACTAAAATGGAATTTCCTATGTATATCAGTGCAGTTATTTAAAAAAAGTGAAATTAATAAAGTAACAGATTTGCCACTCTGGATCGTTGCTAAGTGGAATTCTAATATATATTTGTCTCAAGTAACAAAAGATCAGTTTACTGGGATATTTGCATCTATTATGTTTTTGAAGTGAGTGTCACTTGGGACTCGATGAAACGTGACACTAAAAAAGTAAAAAGTAGTTCTCGTCCGATCACTGAAGTTAAGCGAAGTCGGGCGTGGTTAGTACTTGGATGACTGACTCAGTTCATTTTATCGTTGACTGTCTAATTAACGGTTTTATGAAGGTTTCACTTCTACCGCGTGTGAACTGCACACATGAATTTTTGAAGTGAAACTTCTTATAGGTGGCGACTCGATATTCAAGGTCGCATCACGTTTAGGAACATTTCATACTACGAGAGGGAAGAAAGATATAATGTGGAGAGAAAGTGCCAGAGAGCTATATATTATACAGGGTGTCTTAATTAGCGTGTGCTACTATCGCTATCTCTGAAACGGTAAGTGCTACGAGGTCAGTTAAATTAGAGAAAAGTTGCGTTTTTTGATACCCATTCAGGATCCGTCTACAGTGTTGTCAAATTCCTGTTAGTTGCTAAAATACAGGGTGTTATATGAAAAATGCCTAAACATATTTCGTCGATTATTACAAAAACTGTTCATTTTCGAGACACAGTTTAAATTCGAAAGTTTTATAATTTTTCCGCTCTGCAATGTGGTGTTTTTCAAATTTCACTTCCGGCATTTCGTTTTTGGGCACCACCATCAATTTAATTTTCTTAAATACAGACCTAGCTCAACTAGCAAATATAAACTGCTCGTCAAAAAAAACGACGCACCTAGTTTTTTGGACAATATTTGAAAGCTCGTTATTGG
>JAEQML010081715.1:0-11103 GCA_016904865.1 Pissodes strobi
AAAAACTGTGATTTTGGTGCACTGAATGGTTTTTTTATGTTCTATTTTTTGGGAACAGGAGTTTCTTTCAAGTGATGTTAATGCATGTGTTGATAATTTTTACAGTATATTATATTACGCACTCGATTTGTTTGTTCCAATTAAGCACTTTAAATCATCGACTTTCCCTTCCTGGTTCAGTCGTGAACTACAAAAAACTGTTATTGCAAAAAAAGCTGCACACACAAAGTTTAAAAAGACTAAGAGTGAAGCTGATTACATGGATTTTTCTAATTTGAGAAATAACTGTAAATCTTTACGTGATAATTGTTATAAATTCTATCTTGCCAAGATTAGTCATGATGTAATTCAGAATCCTAATAACTTTTGGAAGCATGTGAACAGCTTACGTAATACCAACTCCTATCCCAATAATATGTACTTAAATGATAGGTTTGTGGATACGGGTCAGGATATGGTTAATTTGTTTGCCCATCATTTTTCAAGCACTTACAGAATCCATGAAGGTACTGTTCCAGATTATGATTCTAATTATGTTCTCGATCTTAATTCAGTTCAGATATCTTTGTGTGAGGTTTATGACGCAATACTCAACCTTAAGACTTAATACTCCTATGGCCCAGATGGTATACCATCGGTTTTGTTAAAAAGTTGTGTGTGGTCTCTCAGCAAACCTCTCCATCATATTTGCAGCCTTTCTCTAGCCTCTGGTTATTTTCCTGAGTTCTGGAAAACAAGTTTCTTAACACCCTTACATAAGAGTGGTGACAGAAGTGATATTTCAAATTATAGGGGCATAAGTATACAGTCTGTCATCCCTAAATTGCTTGACAATCTTTTTTCTCAAAAACTCATGGCACAGTCGTAGTATAATTCTTAATGAACAACATGGATTTGCTGAGGGTAAATCCACCGTAACTAACTTGCTTACATATCAACATTATTTGTTGGGTGCCTTTGAGAAGTATGGCAGAGTGGACAGTGTCTACACTGACTTTTCCAAGGCGTTTGACAGAGTAAGTCATGTGCATCTGATTCGGAAGTTATCGGCTATGGGTCTGGGTGTGAACCTTGTGAATTGGATTTATAGTTTTGTTTCAAATCGTACTCAACTTGTACGCATAAATAACTTTATTTCTCATGAAATTCAAGTGTTTTCGGGTGTCCCACAGGGTTCGCATACAGGTCCGATTTTATTTAATCTTTTTATCAATGATATTTGTAATGCTGTTCACCATTCTAATTTTTTATTATTTGCCGATGACCTTAAAATCTATAGAATTGTTGGAACCCCATTTGATGCTCAACTCTAGCAGGAAGATGTTGATAGTGTGGTTCTGTGGTCTGTGGAAAATGGATTGGAACTAAATGTTGAAAAATGTTTGAGCATTTCTTTTGGTCGGTCTTTAAGTAATTTACCAGTAAACATTTACTCTATAGATGGTACGGCACTTAAATCTGTTACTAGTGTTAGAGACTTGGGTGTATTGGTGGATAGTAAATTGACATTTGTGCCTCATTATTCTGAAATTAGTAACAAAGGTATGCGTAATCTTGGGTTCGTTTTGCGTAACTCTGCGCAACTATCATTAACCTGCTTAAAAATCCTCTACTTTTCCATTGTCCGATCTGGACTTGAGTATGCCTCTGCAGTATGGTCACCTTCCTATGACTGCCACATTGAGACCATAGAAAGTGTTCAAAAGGCCTTTCTTCGTGCTATTGCCTTTAGAGCGAATATTAATATTTACAACAACTTCCATATTAACTATGAAGAAATACAGACCAGATTTAACATTGTGAGTCTTAAAAATAGAAGAGTTTGCTCCGACCTGTTGATATTCTACAAGATATTAAATGGAATTTACTATTGTCCTGTGATTTTATCAAATATACCCCTTAACACCTACTATAGATGTCATAATCCTCCAATGTTTCGTTTGCCCTTTCACCATGCAAATTATGGCCTCTTCTCACCGCTAACAAGAATGATGAGTGCATGCAATGTGCTTGACCTTGACCCTTTTATAGGTAACCTAAGATCTTTTAAAGAAAAGTTGTCTAGTCAAATTTTTTGAGATAGTTGTAACTATATGCAATATTTATCCTGTGCAGTTTTGTGATATTGTTGTTAAGTTTAGATTTATGGAGATTTTGTATGTATATTTATATTTGCCACAATTTGTGACCTTATATATATTTGTATATTTTTTTTTTGTAAATTGGCTCTGCCGTTGAAATAGATAAATAGATTCTGTAACATCATAAATAATTTAAACAAACAACCCTTAAAGTATACCATCTGACGGAGAGCGCTTTTTATTTAATGCAATAATATAATCGTTAAGAATAGGAACCATGATTCAAAAACTATATAAGTTAAATCAATACTTATTTAGAATGTATTTTGTAGAGAATCCACAACCAAAGTAAATTTGCCATTGGAAAAAGATTCTTCAATCAAATATGAAAACATAACTCTTAAATGTGAAAAGCATGATTTAGATGACAGGTAAAAAAGCAATTTTGTTATTTATACAGTAAAATAGTTTAGTAATTATTTATAAACATAGGCTCACTGAATTCTCTTGGATGGAACATTTTTAAGCAGGTTGTTTAATATTTCTAGGGGATCTTCACATGAAGCTGATGGTGGTTTACATACCCATTTGACCATTAAAAAAGAAAACAGCAATATTAAAACCGAACCGGATTTGTAAGTAACTATGGTTTCTAAAAATTGTTATGAGCATGTCAAAAACTAAAATGAATTAAGACCTTCCTTGAAAGTCATAAACTGTTTACAATTATTTGTAGCGAGGGTGTAGAATTTACAGACGAAAAAAAAACACTCACTTTAAATAATACATACTATTTTTTTTTTCGGAAAATAAAATATTTGATTAGAATTAAAAATTCTTACTGAGATCTTTTTATTTTCCGAGCAGCTGTAACAGACTTGTTGCCGTAGGCAGCAAAAGTAAAACAATAGTTGTTTAATTATCATTGACAAAGCTGAAATAAATCCAAGCAATAAATCATTATTAAATAAATAAATAGCCCTATATTTCCAACAGGCCTAAGGGCCCAATTACAGGCTATTCAAATGGGTATTTATATGACGAGAGGAAGTAAAATCCTACAAATGACATACTATTTCTAACTAATCATACAAGCACATCCCTTAGATCGTCCCAGTTTGCAGAATTGTAATGCCAGATTGTACGAGGCAATGGTGGATCCTTCTGTAGTAGTGGCAAAACAGCATTATACTCCATTATTTAAAAGCACTTGATATTTTGTCCACCAGGTCCAAAATTTACAAAAATGTGATCCTGTTTCTGCGAAAACCAAACTGGCATTCAACAAAGCAATTGCTCGCCCCAAAGTATCCCACCAGTCTAAGAGCCATACACTTCTCAGCTATTTTAGATGTAACTGGTCCTTCTTTTTACTAGCTTCTCCACAATTTTTGAAAGCGTCGGCAGTAGAGATATGGATCAGTAACTTAAAAAGAGGTGAAAAATTGAACCCTTCAAAATGTTCTTTACAGAACGTGTCATTTATAGATGCTGCCATAGCCGCAACAGCTTCATCCGGAAGAGCAAGGACTCGCAATGAAATCTCGTCCCAACCTGATGCATTTTTATTTTTTATTTCCCCAAATATCGCCTTTAGTTTAAAAATGTCAGTCGGAGTCAAATAAAACGAGTCACGGATCGAAACTTTTCCCAGATAATCCAGTGGACTTCCAGGATTATTTATATTTTTTGAAAGTGAAAAAGCAATTGAGCAGTTGAAGGAATTCAATCACTCCACAGCGATGTCATTGGAGGCTTGCGAAGGACTGCACCCCGCACGTAGGTCATTTACGATCCTCCGTGCTTCCTTTGGCATGCTATTTGCATTATCAAGTCTCTCACCATAGCACAAAACTTAAGCAACCCTAATAGTCCTATATACCCTACAATAATTATTGTCGTATGATACGGAAAAACATTATTAATAGAATATTTACGAGTAAAGTGCAAAGCGTGCTTGTTCCTGACGGAAATCCTGAATCCCATTGTAAACCATTTTTTTCTTCAAACGTCAGTAAATCCGTCATTACTCGACTGTGTAGGCGGTCGTGAAGTTTCGTTTTTCCTCCGCCGGAGCTTTACTTTTCACTTTTCCGCCGGCGGAGGTAAAAGTGTTGTCATAGCAACATAGATACAATACAAACAAACAACAAAATAAGCGCCAACAACTCAAGATTTATTAAACTAAAATTTGTATTTATCACTCAATTTGTGACTGCATTTCTAAAAATCACTAATTTAGGAACAAATTGGTTATTATTTAATCGAACTTACTCAATAATTGCTTATCAATACGGAATTAAAACGCAATCGGAGACGCAATCTTAAAAAAATAATTATTGTTTACAGTGTACACTGACAGCTTTATGTTACATTACCATAGCAACAACCTGTGCCTATTCACCGACACCGGTCTAAGTCGCCTTGCGAACCCACTTATCTTTAAGGGGGTTTATCAGTGAAACGAGATTCCGACGGCGTGCCTTTCTAGCAAAGGCAAGCTATTCTTCGTTCTCTGTCTAGGCACCGCCCACCGATTCGATTTAAGTTGTGCGAAAACAACACTGCATTTTACGTTACGTCGCCGGACTGCCACGTCGCAGTCACCGTTGGACCGTCGACAAGCACTTTACGTGTGCTTCGAGACGGACAGCATCAGCAGTCAGGCAAAATATGACAAAATCTCTCGGGAGAACGGGAAGAGCTACTGTGTCGAAATTTTTATGATAGGAGTGCCTCATGGGGGGGCTACCCTTGACCATATGTGTGACCGGGGCTCTAATTTAAGGGGTGGGGGGGTTTGGGGAAAACCACGTTGCACCCCCACCTCCCCGGATACCCAAAACCGTTCGAAAGAATGGGAAGAAATGGAAAAAAAATAAAACATTGTTCGGAAACTTAATAAAAGTGTTATAAAACGAAGGAAAAAATAATAAAAAAAAGAAAAGTTAGAGACACGCGGTTTTAGGCGAAAGAAGGGCGAAAGAGTTCAGCTACGAGGTCAGAATGGCAAAAATGGGGAGAAAAAATTTCTTTATGAAAAAATAAAAGTTTAAATGGGAAAAATTGAAAAAAATAACGTAAAAAATTGTTCCGAAAGTTAATAAAAGTATTATAAAACGAAATAAGAAAAAAGTATCTAAAAAAGTTAGAGAAACGCTGTTTTCGGCGGAAAAAAGGCAAAGAGTTCAAGGCGGGGATGGCAAAAATGGAAAGAAAAGAAATGATGTATAAAAAAGCAAAAAAAAAATAAAAAAAGTTATTGAAACGGGAGCAAAAGTTGAGAAAAAAAGCATAAAAAAATAATAAAAACTCAATTTCCAATATCTCTTTCAGACGTTTCACTTTAGTTGTGTGTTTATAAAGCTGACACATTTTTTTTCATGATTTTACTTTTATAACTTGGATACGGATGCTTATAAAAACCAGTTCTCTTGAAATTTGTCAGTCATTTATCAGAAAGAAAAATAAGAAATTTGTAATGATAGGTTTTTAATATAATTATAAAAATTGTACATTGCAAATAAGAAATGGTACCATCATGTGCATTTAAAGATCCTTTACACAAATAGTGCACTATGTAAAAATCGACCTCTCCTATTGGTCGATCCATCTCGTATTACGATATGTCTGCGTGAAGCAATCGATTTCTGTCAAGAGCTCTCGTGGGGTAGAGGTTTAGATCGTTCACCTGGAAAACGCGGGTTCGAACCCCGTTGCTTTTTTTTATTTTTTTTTCAAGATTATGTTTCTAAACAGCTTTTTTTCTTGATTTTGGGTATGTCTTGGATTAGATTGGTAACACCTGGTTAGTTTCCTTTTTTTGAGCCCCCGTACCGAGCGAAGCGAGCGGAGGGCCATGCGGATCGACCAATGGGAAAGGCCGATTTTTATATAGTGCACTATTTATTTATTTATTTATTTATTTATTTATTTATTTATTTATTTATTACATACGTATCAACAGCACTGGTGCCAATTACAGATACATCTTAAATCTAGATATAAAATCAAACAAAGAAAGGCAATCAAGCAAACTCGAATTAAAACTCAAATAAATAAAATACTGTCAAGTCAAACGGCTTTAACATTATAAAACTGGGTGCAGTACATAACTAAGCTTACACAAGATTAGTCATTTGCAGCCAAAGTACAATACATATACAAATAAATAGGCATACCTAACACAACCACACAATGATCACAACAGCTACAATTGAATCTTTGGTTTATTAACTGGTCGGTCTCAGCTTATCGTCGACCAAATTTTTGAACTGACCGAGACTAGTTGTATCTACATCAATATCAGATGCATACAAATTAAAAAAGTAACACATTTTGTAAATTGGAGAGTTCTTGTATAGGTTTATTCGAGGATGGGCCAGATAAAAAACATTTGAGGCTCGCGAGTTGACTCTATTGACAACAAAAGGTAATTTACCAAGAATTTCGGGGCAGTCAATCTCACCTTTCAAAATTTTAAATAAAGTGCATAGTAATATTTTAATTCTTCTTTTTACTAACGAAAGCCTGCCAAAGACTCCTAAAAGGTATTCGTTGTCACACCCTTTCTGAGGATATACGCCATACTTCCTATAATACATGCACTTCAAAAATCTTCTCTGCACTTTTTCAATAAATGTTACCCAAACACTATACTGGGGGGACCATATTATGCTGCCATATTCCAAAACTGGCAACACAAGGCTATCAAAAAGATGCCAGCAAACATCCGTGCTGAAAACTCTAGTATTCCTGACAATAAAACCTGCTATTTTTTGTGCACTATCAATTTTAGATATTATATGGCTAGAGAAAGACAATGTTGGGTCAAAGATTACACCAAGATCCTTATGCTGATTCACTCGCCGTAAATTGACTCCATTTAAAGAATAGTCATAGCCAATAATATTATGATTCAATGTGAAAGACATACACGCACATTTATTTACATTCAAATTAAAGCTATTCGAATCACACCAGTCAGCCACGGTGCAAAAGTTATTCTGTAGGGTCACACAATCCTCAACAGAATCAATCTGATAGAAACATTTAAAGTCATCTGCAAACAACAACCCCAGATCATTCTTGACACCACCGGCCATACCGTTTACGGCTGCCAAAAACAAAAGAGGACCCAAGTTGGATCCCTGAGGAACTCCCGACGTACTCGCGAAAATAACCGACCTGCATCCTTTGACCTCAACATACTGGAACCTACTATTCAAATAAGATTTAATCAAATTTTGAAGATATAGAGAAACATTCAAATCAGACAAAGATCTCAATATTACACAATGCCTGACTCTGTCAAATGCCTTTTCCATGTTTGTTGTTGATAGCTTCGTGCACAAACTGACAGAAGGAGGCTAAGTTAGTAAATGTTGACTTTTTAGGTAAAAATCCATGTTGACATGTTGAGAGACAACCAGAGATTTCATCATATAATCGTTCGAAAATAACAATCTCAAAAATTTTTGAAACCGCGCTTACAATGCTTATGGGCCTGTAGTTATTTATTTCATGTCTGGCTCCCGCCTTGTGAATTGGAATTATTTTACTAACTTTCCACTGATCAGGATAAACTGAGGTTTTTAAGATTAAATTAAACAGATATTCCAAAGGTTGAGACAAGTACTCACCACAACCCTTCCAGATATAAGTCGGCATCACATCGGGGCCAACCGCCCTATTTGCCCTAATTTTCTTCACTGCTTTCGTTATTTCTTGCGTGGAGATTAACCTGCTACAAAAGAATGACTTAGACTTGGTCGCTGTGCAGCCTATATCTTCGTCATTGACAAAAACTGATTTAAAAAAATCAGCAAAACCATCGGCTACATTTTGAGAACCCGAATAAATTTTGTCACCAAAAGACATTTCCCCCAAAATATCAGGAGAATCCTTTAGAGTCTTTAGAAAAGACCAAAAGATTTTAGGGTTCATTTTTAAGCTTGATTCAACATCCTGTAGATATTTAGAATGTGCAACTTTAATTTTATTTTTAATGATGCTTCTAAAAGAAAAATACTTGTGTGTCCAGTAGTGAGATTTGAGTTTCTTAGATTTGAGAAAAGAATTATGTTTTTGTTTAAGAAGGTTAATTATCTCTTTATTGAACCAGACTGGGTATTTTTTATCTATCTGAGTTGACTTCGGAACACATTTCTCAAACAAGTCGGCCAGTTTGGCATAAAAATACTCCAATGCCGAATTGACATCTAGAAAGCTCTCAAAGTCACTCCAGTCTTGGTCTCTGAAAAGTCTATACATTAGCAAAAAATCAGCTTTTTTAAAATTTAGTTTCGTTGTTGATACAAATTTACAGTGTTCAACACGTTCTTTAGTTTTCAAGCATACGCTCAGACATGGATGATGTTTGTCAATAGGAACCAAAGCATCATCTGCTTTGTCGACCCGCACACCATCAAAAGAGGAAATCACGAGATCAAGAACAACATTGTTACCATTTCTGACCTGATTTAACTGAACTAAATTATTAAATGACAGGAAAGATTTAAGAGTATTTAAAGCGTCATTACAAGAAAGATGGTTTACATAACTTGGAATATTAAAGTCGCCAATTATAACGTATTCGGATTTAGATTCCCCACTCAAGTTAGATTCTATCTTCTCAAAAAATTGCTCATACAAGACACTAGCGCTATTTGGGACGAAGTAGACTATTATTAGAAATAAATAAGAATGTGTGCCCAATCTGAGTTTCACACATAATGCTTCCTGATCAGCATCAAAAATGTTCACCACAGTAGCCATAAAGCAACTCTTAGCAGCCAGCAAAACTCCACCGCCTTGTGATTTGTCAGTGATAACCCTATTTCTATCTTTCCTAAACACAACCCTATTGTCATAACTAAACTCTGCATTATTTATTGATTCGTTCAACCATGTTTCGGTTATACCTATTATATCATGGTCATTAATCAGCATGTTGCACTTTAAATTATGTAGTTTGGTTTTAATCCCCCTACAATTCTGGTAAAATACCGATACCTTGTTTGTTAAGTGGCTATTAATTCTATCTGAGCTTGATGAAAATTTGTTCCAGAGACATTAGGTGAAGTGTTATTATGCGAATCACTACATGCATAGTGTGATACATCACGATCATCTCTAGTTGAAGAACTATTTGAGGAATTCAACAAAGAACTATCGAAAGGAGCTTGACTGTATGCGTTATCAATAATATTGATGTAGATCAAACTCTTGTTGCAAGACGAAGAAGCTATAACATTACTAATTAATTCGGTCAATTTCATATTGGATTGCTTCCTACCCAACTTATTACAACTATTTATGAAAGACATTCTATTTGCTGAAAACCTATCGAAGTTATATACAAGATTACTTATCCTATTGTTAAAATCATAACACTTACTTGGCACTCCAAAACAAATAGGTGTCGATAGGACAATAACATTGGTATGGACGCACATCTTCAACCTATTTATAACATACTGATATTTTGGAAAACTTTCCTTACAAAAATTATTATATCCTGCAAAAATAATTAAGTAATCATCCCTACTAAAATTCTCAATTAAAAGTGCAACATTTTCCACAACATCTTCGAATAGGGCAAAAGGTTTTATTACGCTCTGAACCATATATTTACTTCCAAGTTTATCACTTATTGTTGAATCTAATCCCCTTCCCATCTGATCACAGAGTAGAAGTATGCGATTTTTGTTGCTATTAATATCATTTAAAACATTGATATGCCTGCTAGATACGTCCAAACTCGACACACTCGTCACGACTCTCTTGTCCTCGGAAGCAACAGTAAACAATTCAGTCTGCGTACACACATCTGCACAGTCTGATATAGGCGGCGTTAAGTTTGTTTCATTTTTTAATTCCATCAAATCCCGTAGATGTTGGTCATTGTCCTCTGTTAAAGAGGAAATATTATCGAGTAGAGTAATGTTAGAAATTTTTAGGGCAGTTAGTTCATTTTCAAGACATTCAATTTTAGTGGCCTTAGCTTTGATGTCCTTCGCTAGATTGGTGTTAACTTTGAGCATATCAACTATTTCTTTTTTGACACCAATCAACTCTTCTTTTTGCGACTGAATGGTGATCATGTAGTTCCTTTCAACTTCAAAAACCTCATCATCCAATGTTTCCGTTCGGTGTTCAAGTCGCTTGATGTGCGCATCCTTTAATTTGTTGTCATTTATAAGTCTGTCAATCTCCTGCCTGAGGTTCAGCTTTAGATCTTCGAAGTCAATTTCAAGATTGTTGATGTAGGTATCCTTTTTAACCAAATCAGTTTTGAGTTGATCGCAATGCAAAGACCCGCTTTACAACCATTGCAAAAAAATATAATAGTTCGGTTTTGAAGAAGTAGAGCATCAGACTCCGTAGTACTCAAGTTTGCACAGTCCTTACAGTGAAAGAGTTTACAACGGTCGCAATTAACACCAAAAAGCCCACCCTCTTTAGAATTTGGGCGCCGTTTAAAGATACAAACAGTTTGACATATAGCACAGTTTGAAGCCATGGTACAGAGGTTGATATTCGGTATGAACCAATTTCCGGCCTGTCACAGTAAGAATAAGCGAATTTGTCACAAAATAAAATATAAAAGTAAAATATTCCTGAAATGATGGTACTATAGTAGGCCCAATTTTTCGTAAATCAAGTGTTTTTGGATAACATAAACAACCGTTTTTTCATTTAGAAGGCACCCAAAAAGTGGTACACCTGTTACATGTCTTGCACAACAGTGGTAGACCATGCAACACAACACAGGTCCAGGAAAATCGTCCATCACTATATTGTCCAAAAATCGCGATTTTCCATGGAGTATTACTTGATAAAATCAGACAAAACTCAGACAGATACACAATACACATTTACTATTTGTGTAAAGGACCTTATAATGCCCATCATCTCTTTACAAATAATCTAAAAATAGCTACATATTATAATATAAATCTATATAAAAAATATTTAATTATCTCGATGGGGGTTTCTAATTTTTAGACCTCTTGTAAAT
>JAEQML010081716.1:0-11103 GCA_016904865.1 Pissodes strobi
CGAATATAATGCGAACAATTGCCTCTGTTTGGTGTTTACGATATGTACGAGGTTGCGGAAAGAGAAGGGGGAGGAGTGGGGGGGGCAGCGATCTGTATGTGTGGAACTATTCCAACAATAATATTTAGACTAGGAACTTACCGTTATTAGATTTGAAGCGAGCTGCTACCGGGGACACTATTTTTTACATGCTGTAACTACGTAAAAAATATTTTTAATATTCTTTTAATTTTATGATTTACTCTAAGACCTAAGCTAATTAGTGCACAGAGGGTTTTTGTCTTCTTTCCCAAAAAAGTTGTGCCCCACTGGACTCTTCAATATAATGTTTTATCCAATGGTTGCCCTATTTGTCCACCTAAAAGCCCATCCCAGTAGCAGCTCATCTTTCTCCCCTTTCATCCACTTTCAACCAATGGATGGTGCAAAAATGTTGACGCTAGGAAGCACTATATTTAGATAACTTCAATGAACCACTATTAATGATTGTATAATGTAACTATTTTAGGCAAAGAATTATTAGACGAAAACGACTTTCTAAAATTCGTCAAACAAATCCAAGAACTCTGTCCCGTGAGGAGCCCCAACGAAGATGACGAACTGGACTTGCTAGCGGCCTTCAAGGTATTCGACATGGACAACGACGGATTTATCACAAAAGACGAATTGCGGATAGCGATGGAAATGATCGGCGAAGATGTCTCCGAAGAGCAACTCACGCATATTATGGAAGTGGCGGATACCGATAAAGATGGGAAGATAAATTATGAAGGTTCGTATCTGGTTAATGGCCAGTTGTTTGTTGTTATTAAAGTGAACAACGGTACTATTTTACTGCTTATCATTGGTGCAATTAACGATATATATAATAACAATTAGGATTCTTAATATAATCAGTCGCTGGTAGTGTTGCCTGAAAGATCTCGAGTGAACATCCCAGATATGCCCGCAGATCGCACTCCTGAACAATGTACGCAATGGTTTGGAACTCGGCTCCTTAGTCTCATTCTGACAGCACCATGCCAGCCGGAATCTTGTTTAGAATGGGGACAGATTCGTCCCTAGAAACGTTGAGCATTTTCCAGTTCTTTTAGATTTTTCAGCTTCTTTAGAGTTACTAATTTAGCACTTGTGCAATTTACACCCTGGGGCTAGAGCCGAAGCGGCCTTATCCAAAAAGTCTACAAAAATAAGGTCGATTGATTCACACAAATGTCTCAAGTAATCATTATTCCACTTCCACAACAAGGTGAATTCTTAAAAGAAGGCGTCTGGTTTTTAGACTTATTCTATTGATGTCAGAAATATCTGCAGATATTGGTGGGGAAATTAGGCATTTTGGTTATTCGAGAAAATTCTTAGAGTAGAGCATGAGATCTTCGCAACGGCGGAGGAGATATATTGCTCAGGAATATAGTAAAATTTTCTTGGCAGGAAATCTCAGCCTAGGACTCAGACCAGACATCATGGCATGGAATAATGACATGTTGTGTCCCAGTTCGTTGGGCGCTGGTTCCGATAAGGCTGGCTGTTCCATAATTTGAATGAAATTAATAGAATGTTGCTCGTGAAGTACTTGATGTAATATTTCCAAATTAAGGATGGCATACAAATAGATTTTCATCCTTTCATACCTCCCCATTGGCTCCATCCGAGACTGATTATATTGCTAAATGTGAATACAACAGAATTTAAGGATATAATTCAGTATGGTTATTGGCTCTTGCTATTATGATTTTAATTAGCATCATTGGAGCTTTTTGGAATTGTGGAAATCAATCGAAGAATAGTATTTCTGGCTATCAATTCTCTCCCAAATTTTCGATAAACTTGTAGGGATATTTCCAAAAAATCTAATGATGCTTATGTAAAGCTTTTGGCTAATACTAATACTGTTGCAAATGGACGCAAGAATTTCTGGAAATATGTAAACTCTAACCCCAAGGCAATGGAAATTCCAAAAAGTATGACTTTAATAGTACAACTACTGACGATATTCAAATATTTTCTCTCTGGCCCATAACATATCAGATGACTCTGCTAATACGGGGGAAGAAGGCAGTCTATGGAAGTTTTGCTATATTTCCCAATGACTTTTTAGTTGCAAATACATCTTTTATACATACGGTTTCATCCATTCTACATTTTTAAGACGTACTTGATAGATATAACTTAATTTGTACGTCTTATTGATAATTTATTTTATTTATTTATTTATTTAGAACAACAGTACTTACAGAAAATATTTCCAAATATCAGTATCAATAAATGCAATGCAAACAAGTTTCAAAACATTGCACACCAACACAGCGAATACAATACTATAAGCTAATCTGATATCAATAATAAAATACAACAAACAAGAGCAAGTAAAACATATGAACACTCAAAATTTCCATACAAGGCAGGCACATGTCAGGACAGAAATGCAAGGCACCATGGGCACAACAGCCATCGAACAAGTGGTCGTGATTGTGAGATAAGATACGTGTTAGCTCAGTTTTAAACTTATGCATAAACCAACCCAGTTGAAATTCATAGGGAACATACATATTAAAATACTCCATAATCCGGGACCATTATGCTTAGCGTCAGTGCGATATGCATGTACCGAGAATCGATCAATCATGATTTTATGACTAAACAGTATTGTCAAGAAAATTCGACGAGTCTCCAGGCTATCCAGGCCCAATAGAGTCAAGCGTTGAGTGCAGGAAAAGTCACTTCTTTCGATGCGAAGTTGCCTGAGTAGGAAGCGGACAAACCTAGCCTGAACACGCTCAATCCTATTAGAATGGGTCCTATAGAAAGGGGAACACAAAATACAGCAGTATTCAAGGTGACTCCGCACCAATAAGTAATAGAGTATCTTTAAAATATGGATATTAGTGAAGTCAAAACAAATTCTCATAATGAATCCAGCCGCCCTCAATGACTTGCAGACCACACTATTTATAAGTTCATTAAACCTCAATTCAGTATCGAAGAGGACCCCAAGATCATTGATGAAGCTCACTCTGAGAAGGCTTATATCGGAAAGAGAGTAATCAAATAAAAGTGGTTTTTTTTCTTGCGGATGAATGTCAAAACCTCACAATTCGATAAGTTCATCTTCATGCCATTGACGCACACCAGTATGATATCTTACAGATTTCACGTCGCAACTGAAGGCAATCGTCCTCGCAGTAAATCCTTTAATATACCTTTAAGTCGTCAGCATAGAATAGAAAGTGTGCATGGACAAACTGTGAGGCAAGGTCATTAATGAAGATTAAAAACAATATAGGTCCCAAATGTGAGCCGTGAGGAACCCCCGATGTTACTGATATTTATAAATTGATTTCTACCGTCAAGATAGCTCGCCAACCAAGAAAGGAGGGGGTCCAAAGTACCTTATGAGGCCAATTTCAAAATGAGAACTCTGTGGTCAACCCTATCAAAGGCCTTAGCAAAATCGAAATATACAGAGTCAATCTGAGCTCCAGCGTAGTTTGCCGTTGCCAGATCGTTAGAGTACAGACAGAGGTTCGTTTCGCAGAAACGTCCAGTCATAAAACCACGCTGACGTTCAGATATAATATTTTTAAAGTTAGGCTTCAGTGCGTCAACAACAATCGACTCAAGAACCTTGGCCATACAATCAATACCAGATAGGGGACGATAATTCTCTATATCATCTCTGTATCCGCTCTTCCAGACTGCAGGCACATGAGAACACTTTCAAAGGCCAGAAAATTTGCCCGTATTCAAGGAGAGTTGATAAATGTAACTAAGAGGAACTGCCAATATTGGGCTTGAATCCTTGAGGAATAAGGGGGATATTTTATCTGGCCCAGGTCCCTTCCCTACGTCGAGATGGCCTAACTTATCAAATACTACAGAACTGTTAATACTGACTTTGGACAAGTTCAAACCTGCAAAAGAGCGGGAATGGGGAGCAACATTAATGGAGTCAGAACTAATAAACACAGACTGGAAAAACTTAGCAAACAAATCAGTCACCCCCTTGGGCTCACAGGACTCATCACACCCAAATCTCATTCTAGAGGGATATTGACTAGTTTTGCGTCGTGACTTAACATACGTCCAAAAGGCGTTGATATTTCTGGAAATGTTATTTTGAGTGTTAAGAAGAAAACAACTGTAATTATTTTTTACGGTAGCTTTGGACTGAGATCTAAGAGATTTGTATTTATTTTCGTTAGCGACTAATGATCGCCTGAACGCTCTAAATGCTTTGTTCTTGCTATGGATTAGGTCAATTATTGTCCCCTTCGAAAAATATCGCGGTAATTTCAAGCAGCAAGTTCTTTTAATAGGGACATACAAATCGATTGTAATAAACAAGACTGTATAAAACATTTCAACAGCACTATATATGCAGTAACAATTTAAAAAACTCCAATCAACGCTCTCAAAGTGATAGTTGATCAAATCATAATCAGCTTTCTCAAAGCAGTAGCCGACGTCATGCACTTCCCCGTCCGATCAAGCTTTCCATGCACAGATACAAGAAAATTCAATCAACAAAGGGGGGTGATGAACATCGATATTAGTCAGAGGCATTTGGCTACTTGATATAAGAACGTTAGGACTGTTTGAAAATACCAAATCCAATATTACCCCATTAACGTTGTGAACAGCGTTAAGCTTCAACAAATGGCAACAACAAACACAGTCACAGAGGATACGTTCCTTTTCGTTGCCCGAGACAAAGATTCTATCCAGCTCAGAAGCGCCACGCAGAGAGCTGAAATCCCGGCCACGATCGTCAGCATTCGGCGAGAACTCCCTAGCATCAACCGATACATATACTCTAGTAAAGGTGGGCAAATTGAAAACACCAAACAGCAGAACCTTTGAGGTAGGAAAATGGTCCAAAACATGGTCGGTCAACAGAGTTTCCAGTACGAACACTAATCCAAACCTGTTCGATGTCCTGTTCCTTCGGGCGCGTGTACAGGGTGGAAGGAAGTGAGGTTTCAACAGCTATCAGAACCCCGACACCACGAGCTTTGCCTGTTAAAACAGGATTTCTGTCTGTTCTATAAACTGTATAGTTTTTTGTAAATAATTTATCACTAGATATTCCCTCACTCAGCCATGTCTCAGTCACCACTATGATGTCATGATTGGAATTAATTACCTCTTGCTGAAATTGAACAGTCTTAGTTCTGAGACCGCGAACATTCTGAGGTAGACATAAGTTTTAATATCGAAATATGCGTGGAATCATGTTGTATATATGTTGTAGGTCTGAATGTTTTTATTTTGAATGTTTATAGGTCTCCCACATGGGATCTTGACGCCTTTAGAGAGCTGATGAGGGGCTTACTTACAAGAATGGGGTCAGGTAAGCAAATTACAATAGCGGGGGACTTCAATGATCATTTTAACACCTCTGAGACTGCTTGTATTCAGCTCTGTGACCTTTTCAATGGCTTTCACCTGAGACACGGTATATATGGGCCTACCCGGGGTGCGTCCTGCCTGGATAATGTGTTTGTCAGTTCGACAGTGGATGTATGCTTTACTAGGGTGTTTGAGTTTCGGTTCACAGGGGTCAGAGCCTGAAGCTCTCCGCATGGAAGAAGCCCCAGGGTTTATAAAAAATAAAAGTGTTCGGGCCCATAACACAGCGAAGTCTACTTGCATTTCATGATAGGTTGCCTACTTGCAGTAATTTTCTGAAAAAACTTATAGAGTCAGATCAGATCAAAGGAATAATATTACCTGGTTGATTCAATGAAGAGCTGAGGGATATGCTTGAACAAATGATATTTTTGACGGATTTAGGTGGACAATGCGATTTGGTTGGTATACAATACTCCTACCTAAGTAATAGGCGTCAAAACGTAAGGTATGATGGTGTAACATCGGCAGAAAGGTTGGTGAACATAGGTGTTTCACAGGGTTCCATATTGGGTCTCATCCTGTTCCTTATTTATATCAACGATCTGCCCGCAAATAGGGCCAGTGAACATTTTCCCTCTATGCAGATGACACAACTGTTTCCTTTGCTGCAGACTCCCTGGAGGCTGTTTATGCTGGATCCGTGGACGCACAGGCGAGGACTGAAGCATGGTTTCAGTCGAACACGCTATTGCTGAATAGAGGAAAAACGAAAATAATGATTTTTGCAATGAGAGATGTTAATGACTGTAAGGACGGCTCGGCGGTGGCAGTATTCCTTGGTGTGACCCTGGATCCAAGGTTACAGGGGGGACCTCATATCCATCGGGAAATTGACGAGGGGCGGCGTTTATGTAATTAAGAACCATTCAGCTTGTGTCTTTTGCCGGCATATTTTGCAGTCTCATTCGCACATGACACGCATCCATTGTAAAATTGCGAAAGTATGAATAAAACTTATTTTTATTTTATCCTATGCAATTTGGCCTTGGTGGCACTGATCGGGTTCATAGACTGTTTGCAATACAGCGGACGGCAATAAGGGTCATGACACGCCTCAGATATATGGATGATTGTACGGAAGCTCTTTTGCTTCTCTTGGGATACTTACGGTTCCCTCTCTATATATATATTGGAGAATCTACTTTTTGCAAGGAGAAATGGGGATTTTCAGGTACATGAAGATATACATGATTATAATATCATGAATAAAAGGAATCTAGTACCTTGTACTGGCGCCTCCGAAGGTGTTAGAATGGCCCTGCATGGTGTTAGGATCAAATTCTTTAACGTCTTACCTCAAAATATTAAGGATCTACCCTACAATATCTTTCACAAAGAACTAAGGAGATCTTTATAAAGAACAGCTTTTATTCATTTTCTGATTTTTTTATAGTATACGTTTTGACTATACTGATTTATATGTATTTTTAATTATTTTTTTTATGTTTTTATTGTTGAGTGAGGCAAAAGCTTTATGCCTTGGTAGTTTGTATTTTGTCATTAGTATTTGGTGTGGAAAATGTTTATATATATTTTACTTTTTCTGACAATAGCATGCATGGTAACTAAATGATTCTGATTCTGGCCACCGCAGATTTCCATTTTCATCACCCTTATTATTACCAATTTGTCTTTGTTTAGAAAACCGCATCGTATTCTATGAGAAATACATATTACTGTTTTTTGTTTCAGAATTCTCTCAGTTATTGTCATAAGGAAGCGTGATTGCCTGTCATTTGGACTGGCGAAAATTGTTGAAGCGACTGTTCACATGAATCCGTCCATCTACATCCAACGTTATATCGTCCAAACCAAGTTGGGATTTGATTTAAATATAAAAAAAGGAATGACGTTGATACAAAAGTTTTGACTAAAAAAATCGTGGGAGAACTTGGATATCTGGATGACAGAAATATGCAAGGATTCGAAATTGGCTGAGCTGAATTTTGTAAATGTTTATTCAGTGTTGGTACTGAGGGTTTCAAACTTAAAAAAATGATTACTAGGCATAATTAAAGATCCAGTTGGACAATAATTGTTGAACTACACTACTTGTGTATATTTTAAGATTTTATAAGTGCATTGTATACCTATAAGGGTAGCTTACTCAACCGTTTAACACTAAATCATATATGGTAGTTTAAGACCTTACGTTTTAAATATTTTTTTTATTTTGTGTACCTAGCCTGTAAGTAAATTAAAGTTGTTTTTATTGAAGTAATTCTTGTTTGAAATACAATCAAAATGAAAAAAATTTTGAGCAGCCCCAACGCAGCTTATCATGAAGGGATGGCTGCATCTCGATCTCTAGTTCTAATTATTGAAAGCCCGAGTTTCCTAGGGACGCACAGAGAAGATGTGGACAAAGAACTGTTCGACTTAACCATTTACCTGCATTCTCTGTAGCCAGAAAAAAGATAATGAGGAAATCAGGTATTGCATCACACTGTATATACTGATATTAAAAGGATTTCGAAATCTATTTACTTTATTTAACTTAATGGTTATGTGTTCGTCAACATGTAATAAGTTCAAAATTTTCTAAGTCGTTTTTTTCTGGCTTTTCCTCAAGAATCAAAATAAATATTGTTGTGGGCTTATCATGGAAGAGCTGTAGATCACTCACATAAAAGACAATCACCAAAGAGTACAAGGATTATCAACAGATTACCTTTTATTATGTCCGGGACTTGTAGTGCTTCGGTCTCGACGAGACTAGTCTCACCAGCAATTTTCGATCAGTTTGATCCAGTGGTTCGAGAAGAAGAAGCAAAACAGGTTATTATTCATTATTTCATTAATCCTCCCATCATACGGTATCTTAACTACCTCAGAATTATCCCCTGGCGAATTTTGAACACAATCCTTTATAATATAATTTTCCTTCACCATTTTGTCAAGAATTTTAAAATTAAGATTTTTGTCCTCATTTAATTTTTTTTACTTTTTATTCTTATTAGGAGTTTGAGACATAAATGAAAGTAACCTAATATTGTTTTTATAATTTATTAAAAATATAAACGTGTTTTTAACATAAAAATACATCACTGTAAATCTAGAAGTACGAAATAATATTATATTCGAAAAAATCTAATTATTATTCATTAACGTGGTAATATCCCAAAATAGGTCGAATTTATAATACCGATTCTTGGAAGGTTTAAAAAAAGTTTTTTTTTATGAGGCCGAGACCAAGAGCAAGACCACAAAATGTCTAGTCTCCGCGAGACCGAGACGAGACTCGAAGACTCGAGACCAAGACTCAATAGTCTCGTCTCGTCTCGGTGAGATCGAAGCACTAGGGACTTGCAGTACCTGGAACACTACAGTAATTTTTAAGAAGCACAAAAAAAGGGCATGTGGTGACATCACTGGACCCACAGAGTGGGTGCCATAGTTCTCTCGAAACGAGCCTTTCCATTTTATTGCAAGGGGTGTCTCAACAATGTTAAACAGATATTGGACCTGATGGATCGCGTAAGCGAACTCGAGAAGTCTCTGAAAGACCTGCAAAGCAATCTACCAGTACTTGTAAAGGAGTCTGTGACTGATGTTACCACCTCACTCGAAGACAGAATTACTCGTCTGGAATCCCACAGCAATGACATCGCTAGTTCTCTGGTTGTGCCAAATAACTCTTCATCTGTCATCTCAAGAACGCCAGAACAGGGCAAATAAATAATTTACTTCTCTTTAACATACCAGAATCTGAGGATGATATCATAGAGGTATGCTCTCTTGCAAACGTTGACTGTCACCCAACCTACCACCTGTCGGGTGTCTCGCTTTGGTTAACCCAACTCCAAAAATGCTTGTCCAATAAGAGCAGTGTTGGGCTCAGCATATGAAGAGGCTGCTTTGGACGACCTGAAAAGGCGTCGTAAACAGGGCGAGCAGAATTTATAATTAAGATTCTTGAGGGGTATACCACAAATCTTTCAAAAAAAAAACTCCCGAGGGGTCAAGTACCACCAACAGCAGCAGTAAACGCCAATTCAAGAGCCGAATAAAATGCTCACACCTTAACGTTTATTACCAAAATGTTCGTGGTCCCCGTACCCGTACCAAGTTGGAAAGGCTTCGTTGTAGCTTGGCAGTTAATAATTAGCACATAGTGGCTTTTTCTGACACTGGCTTGAACAATAACTTTCACACAGGATAGCTTGGTTTCGATGCATACAATGTATTCCGTTGTGATCGTTCGGCCGCAACCAGCACCGCCGAGCGTCTTGGAGGGGTCCTGATTGCTGTTCATCATTCCATTCTCTCACGCTTAATCGAATCTACAAGCGATATAAAACAGGTGTATGTTGTAATTGGCACCGGTAAAGAGCAAATGTATCTACTTACCTCCAAACACTCCATTAGAGAAATATGAGATTTCTGGCAACAATCTTGATGAAATCACTCAAGAGTTTAATCATGCTGAGTGCTGCATTATGGGTGACTTCAACCTGTCCAAGGCTAGATGGACTATAGAGGATGGATGCTCTATTGCTCACCGATCTGTGGATGGATATCTGCCTCCTACCGAACTTGGCAAAATACAACACATGTCTGAGGTCTGTGCATTCCACAATCTGTTCCAGCTCAATGTGATACCCAAATTAAATAATGTCATTCTCGACTTAGTTCTTTGCCATTCCAGGATGTCCATCACTCAGCCTGATACCGATCACTTCCTACTTCCACTTGATAGCAATCATACCCTAATGAGCTTTCAAATCAGTTTATAATCACCGCACTCAAACCCCCCAAGGAGGTGGGTTTTCCTAAGACTTTAAATATCTGCCGGCTATAGAATTGTAAACGATTACTTGGGTTCAATCCCATGGGAGGACATGTTTTTCAATAGGTAAACCTTTTCTATGATGTATTGTATAAAACTTTTGATACTTTTGTACCAATCAAAAAAATGCCAGTAGAAAGTTTCCCAAATGGTTCTCACAAGACCTAAAAGCACTTACCATGAAAAATGCAAGCAAAACAGGCTTCCTCTTGATTATCAAAGCTTCTCCAATTTACGTTCTCAGTGTAACAATCTCTCTCGAATAAGCTTGCAAACTATATAAAATAACACCGAAGCAGCCCTGCAACATAGCCCTAAACAATTCTGTTCCTACACAAACTCTTTACAAAGTTCAGTAAACCACCATCTACTTTTAACTTGAATAAGAAATCAGCCACTATGGGACATCAAGTTGCTGAACGTTTTGCTGAATACTTTGGCTCAGTGTACACTAACCAATATATTGTCCTCCCCACCAGCCATCTCTCAGTCCTCACAATTTAAATAATTTCACTATTCCAATCTATTTATACCGAATTAGAAAACGTAGACCCACATAAGGGGCCTGGTCCTAACAAAGTCCATCCTCTATTCTTAAAAAATGCTGCTTTGTATTGTCTAGACCTCTGCATACTATATTCAACAGCTCACTTCAATCGGGCATCTTTCCTGCCTTCTGAAAGACCAGCTACGTAGTACCTATTCATAAATCGGGAGATTCAGCAAATGTGGCCAATTATCGTCCTATTTGTATTCTTAACGCAATTCCTAGAGTGTTCAAGAACATTGTAACAAAGATTGTTACGTCTTTACTGGGTGCAGAAATAATACCCGAGCAGTTTGGCTTTCAGAAGAATTCTTCTACAGAAACTAATCTTCTTACCTACATGGACATACTG
>JAEQML010081719.1:0-11102 GCA_016904865.1 Pissodes strobi
CCGTTTCCCCACCATTAAATTTACTTATGAAGTCGAGAACAATGGCAAACTTCCATTTTTGGATACTTTAGTGATTAGGAACGATAATAACACACTTGAATTTGATATTTACAGAAAAAGTACTGCCACTAACCGATATATTCCTAATGACTCCTTCCACTGCGACCAACACAAATTGGCCAGCTTACATTTTTTGGTACACCGTATGGTTAACTTTCCTCTCAGCAGAGAAAGATTTAATAATGAAAAGGAGACAATTAAGAATATAGCGAAAGTTAATGGTTTCAATACTAACTTAATAAATAGACTAGTTAATAGGCATTTGTTTAGAAAGATCATTCGTGATTCCACTTCTTTCGTCAATCAGGATGAAAATACAAAATATGTCTCGATACCATATAATCCTCAGTATACTAGAGGACTTCAAAAAGTCTTTAAGGAAGTAGGTTTAAAATTAGTATACCAAACTCAGTTCAACATTAAGAAATTATTAGGTGGTCCAAAGGACAAAATTGAAATATTAGAAAGAAGTGGAATATATGAAATTGGATGCATGGATTGTAACCAAAAATATGTTGGGCAAACTAGAAGATCTATACAAACGAGATTCAAGGAACACATAGCTCATTTAAAGTATGGTAGAACAGAAAAATCAAGTGTTGCCGAGCATGCTTTTGATAACAATCATAGAATAACAATTAAAAATTTAAAATTAATTCATAATATAACTGATAGGAGATTATTAGACGCATATGAAAGTAGGGAAATTATTAAATGTAAGAATAGTTTAAATAGAGATAGAGGGCCTATTCCGTATAGTCCATTGTATTGGTTGATCAAGCGTGACTAGTGGGATTCCAGGATTGGTTCCTTTGGTTCCGCTTGATTAAGCAAATATTTAGTATAAAAGCGAGTTAGGTAGAGTTTTAAATTTAGTTTTAATCATCTCCTGATGATGCTAACATGGTTAGCGAAACGCGCGTCGAGTGCAATAATTCTGTTTCGGTATTGTGGATAAAAATCCGTTTTAGAACAATATTTGCCTATCAAAGTCCTCTTTACAATTGGAATATTATGACGGGTTTAAAAGGCTAGTAATGGTTTCTATTCTAAAAGATGATCGAAATGATTTTGCGGATGGATTTAAATTCCAGCCGCCTTTCTGCCTAACGACACCGAAAAAATTTAAAAAAAAATCTTGGTTTAACCGTTTTATAAGAATAAAACCATTCCATCACTTTTTTCAGCATAATTACCGCGTTGATTGTTTGTACAATACCTTGAAAAGAAGGAGGTCTAGATTCTTTTGTTTTTTTTGTTACTTTAACTAAATTAGTGAAAATATATTTTCCTTTCATAAGAGTCATTGATCGTAAATTCAAAACTTGTGTTATTTTTCCTATATTATCTTTTAAGCTCTTTGAAAAAAACAAGTGAGTATCGGAAAGCAGCGAAACAAAAGCAACATGGATTTTCTCTAATGGATCACCCTATATATTTTACGCTAAAGAGAAAGATGTTTTCCTCTTGCTTTCAAAAATATATAATATGTTGACATTCAGAGTATAGTCAAAAGCAGTCATATCGTGCGGGTCCAAAGGTCACATTTCTCATTAATTATCATGCCTTTGACAGATTTTGCATGCAAAATCGGCCATAAATGAACTTTTAAATGAAAATTGTGACCTTTGGACCCGCACAATAAGATCGCTTTTGACTATAGATGTTTCATAAATATTACACATAATTACACATATTAGTCACATAATTGCTAATGGCTAGCCAACGTTTTCGCTTTATTATTGTTATTTTATTGTTAGTATCTTACTTTTCTGGAGCTGTGAAATTAGAACTTGTCAACGTGGTTGACCGAGGCAGCCATTTGCAATTATGTGAGTTTCAAACTTGATTATTTCCGAAGCATCTACTCTGAATGTCAACATATTATATATTTTTATCCCATCGGATGAAAAACGACACCTTTCCAATGTGTATTTTCACCGCAAAAGTCATGATTCCATTATATTGTATTCGTTGCTTGGCAACATGCAATAACTGTACATGCAGGAATAGAAAATAACTGTCCGGGAATATAACATCCGGCCTAGGACGGGAATGTAACATTTCTGTCCTATTCAAACGGCTTGTTTGTCAGATCTGACGTCTATCAAAAATAACATTTAGCTGTAGTTTCCGTAGTTACGTACTAAACTTCAAGCTCGCTCGATTCAAAACTTGATATTATGTTGAGTTTAAATTTCAAACACCGTTTTTATATAGGGTAATATTTGGCTCTATTTTTATAAGTACGTATTCTAATTCAATCGGATAAAAAGTAGCATGTGCAACTAGTAGGAAAAGTACATTCCTCGACTCCTGTGTTGCTGCCCTCGGCTGCGCCTCGTCCAGCAATTACCACAGTCGTCCGTCCAGGAATGTTTTGCTTTTCCTCCTAGTTACAGAATATACTATTTTGAAGCCAGGAGGAGAAGTTTTTCTTTTTAGCGTAAAATATACAGGGTAGTCCATTAGAGAAAACCCATGTTGCTTTTGTCTCGCTGCTTTCCGATACTCACTTGTTTTTTTTCAAGGAGCTTAAAAGATAGTAAAGGAAAAATAATACAACTTTTGCATTTACGGTTTTTTTTTGGTAAGGAATCACCCTGTGTTACTGGGGAAGCAAAAAAATAGCATTAAAAGTCATATCGTACATTTTACCCACATTTTACCCTAATTTACCTTTTGTCATTGTCAGTCATGTCAGTGTGAAATGCCAAGGAACTAAATGTAATATTATGATGATGTTAATAAGTAAAGAATTGATATGGGAACGTCCAAGATTGGAAACTACATTTTTGTAGGGCAGAAATAGAAGAAATTAAGCAGTCAATATATGATACTTTTTTAATAACCTTAAACTTAATGAATTACACTCGCGTTTAATCACCGAATATTACCATCATAAAGAAAGATTTCACTGGGGTCTAAAAAATAGTTAGGTTGTCTTGGAAAATCTGGGAAATCTCGCGGGTTCAGATAGAACACGAAAAAATAATATGACAAGTTTCTATAATTTTCTTTCTACCGGCCATCCCAACGGAGATATGGGCTCCCAAAGGACGCCGCTGGTTTTAGGTTTTTCTTGAATAACTTTTAAAGTACTTGATGTAGGTAAGTTAATAAAAATTTAATATGATAACACTAGTCGGGACCTCTTAAAATAGGGCCCTTAAAAGATATTTAGCTTTTTTAATTTACCAGGGCGGACTCAGGTTTACAGCTTAATGCGTATAGGTATTCTTAAAACCCTGTATGATAACGACCAAAAAAATATTTGTGGGTAGCATGAACCTTAAGCTATAGAAAAAGTATTCTTGTTCAATATCGATAAAACCGTTTTCGAGTAAAAAAATTATAAAGAAATTAATGTTTTATTTTTTATTAAGAAAATCGACTGATTTCTTCGGATTTCTTATTTTTTTGGATAACAACTCAAAAAACGGTTTATTTTATCGCTCTTGAACGGGAATACTTTTTTATAGCTTAAAGTTCAAGCTATCCAAACATTTTTTTGGGTCTTTATCATACAGGGTGTTAAAAAAATAAGCACTAAGGTGTTAAATTTAGTCCGCCCCTGGTAAACCAAAGAAGCTAAATATGTTGCAACTATTTTAAGGAGTTCTTACTAGTGACCTTTATACTAAATTTTTATTAATTTATGTCAAGTACTTTGGAGAATATTCAAGAAAAAACTATTTCTAGCGGTGTCCTTTAGAGGCCCATATCTCCGTAGGGAGGGGAAAAAATATAGGAAAATGTCCCGTTATTTCTTCGTGTTCTATTTGAACCCGGGAGATTTCTCACAGTTTCCCGGACACCTTGTGTATTCCGTTCACATATTAAAGTCCTCCCCAGTGTGCCATAAAAAAAAATGTGTTGGCCAACCTGAAATCGCCAAATTATATAATTTTTACAATGATGCGCGTAAATAACTTAGCACCCATAATAAATTATTTGTTCACATCTAACCAATGAAAATGTAATAGTACAGGTAATAGTTGTTAGGTTCGAATTTACCTTAACTTTAAGATGACGTTGTTTGGCAACGATGTCTATAATTATTGTTGAACAAAAATAAACTTTTTGTCATACGCTCCCAAAAATAGCTATTTTACGGACTCATTTGAGTCCGTAAAATGCTTCTTTTTAGGCCTAGTCCCTAAAAGTCGTCATGGCAACCTTTACGGACTATTCCAAAATTCCTGAATATGTCTAAATGTCAAAAATTGCGAATGACATGACAAACTTGTCAAATAGTTGCTACGATATCAAATTCTAAGCTAACTTTGTCGTACATTATGATTTCAAAAAATATGGTAAATTTGCAAATTTAGGCGTTCTGAAGAATTGCAAAAAGCGTATAAATAAAAGATAAATTTTGGGAGCGCATGACAAAAAATAGTGTTTGTCACACGTACCTAAATGAAGTTTTTCAGGACTCATCTGCTATTCCGGACTCGGCTAATGCCTCGTCCGGAAACAGCAATGATTCGTCCTGAAAAACTCCATTTTAGGTACTTGTAACAAAAATAACTATTTTTTCTAAATCTTTGACAATAATGAATAAAATAAAGCATTTGCTTTTGCTCTTTACCTATATCCTTGTTGGATGTTCGTAATTTGTATGTTTATTTCAAAAAAAAAAAAGAAAAATAAGTAAAAGCATTTGCCTAAATTTTATGCATATCACCCATTGTCAATCATATTATACCGTGGTAAAATGATAAATATTGGCATAAATGGCCAGCATTTGAAGCCATAACTAGATTACAATTTAATATCTCAAAATCTCAATAATAATTATTTTAGGTTTACGTAAATGAAAACTGCTTTTCGCCTACTCCTGCACGCTTGCTACTCAAGTCGCTACTGCGTGACAATACGACACGACCAACAAATATTTTCCTAGTAGAATTATCTATTATCTTTGAAGCCGCGCCGGGCAAATTCCAACCGCACAAATTTGGCAACGTGACCGGGCACGCGGTCGCTTTTACGGCGAGACTCGCTCGATGGAAGCAGGCTCGAAAAGTCTGCTTCCATAGGAGATACAAATTTTTAACATGGGATGAGTTTTCTATTGTGTACTAATATTCTTTGATATAGAGTAACACCCTTTACGTGCATTTCTTATGGGATATAGTTTATCGTGGCGTCGGGCAATGACAAAATAAACTTAGCGCCTACTTTTGATAAAGGTTAAATATTTTTATACTAATTTTATTAATTAGGTAGTGTTTATTGCTGTGAAACATGGGCGCCGCCAGGGGGGGGCAAAGGGGGCAGTTGCCCCCCACCCCTGGAATATGAAAATAAAGCTTAGTATAAAAGTACATTTCAAATTATTCAGTGAAACATGCATAAGTACCTGAAAATTACATTGACTATTTTCTTACAATACCACAACAACAATTGAAAGATCTTTCAGTATCCTCCGACGTGCAAAAACCTGGTTGAGGTTAACTATGTCTGAGGAAAGACTCTCTGGTATCTGAATGCTTAGCATTCACAGAGAATTTGAGAATAATAATAAAGACAGAGATATTGAAAACGCAATAAATCGGTTTTCACAAAAGAGAAGTCATCTGCTATTACTTTTCACCGATTAGGAAAATATAGGTATGCACCTCCATAGTTCATAAGATATTTATTTTTAAGGTAGATACATTTCCAATCAAAAAATGTATGTCAAAGTTACGCTACCGTTAATTTTAAGTTAAAGTCAAGCAAACCAAGACCGTATATATGTATTTTTGACAATAAAAATATTTAAGTTTCAATCTATGTTTACTTTGCCCCAGAGGTGCATCTATGAGGGTAGAATATAGCCCCCCCCCCCCCCCCCCAATAGGCTACCAAAAGTTTCCGCAATATTTGCATACAAATAATACAATTTTTAAATTCAATTAAACCTAACCGAAGAAAAAGAAGAAGAGTTATAACGATTGCAGATTCGATTGTTATAATATATCATGAAGAGCGAGGTCCAATTCCAGATTACAATTGTTGCCAGTTGCCCACCCCTACTTTTTTACGTTTAATTGACTTGGGAAATGTGTCAATAATGCTTGGTAAAATCCGCTTCGTCCGCTCGTGGAAGGCCTGTTTTTTTTTTTAACGATTTTAATGACTTTTGGGCAACAATTGGGCTTGGAACCCACAACATTTTTCGCGAATTTTGGCCTCTCCCACTGGCGCGCGGCGCTGCACCTGTGTCCAGCTTTTCCCTCACATCGACTTGCCCTCTCCCCCCCTGGAATTTCACCTGCCGGCGCCCATGCTGTGAAATGAAATACAATTGGTAGTTTTGACATAGGGTTATATATAGTAAATATAAGATAATACATTATTCGAAATATAATAATAATAAAAACAATAAATACTAGTGCCTAATTATAGGCACACGTGGCACAAAATATATTTTTGTCACTTTTACGCCACGTGTATATTTTTTATACACTAGTCTTAAAGTCATGAAAACAACGAAACTAAAATACATAGCATATAAAAATGTGTTAGAGAGGTATTTCAAATACTTTTCTATAAAAAAAAACACGTGGCATAGGCGATCCCTCTATTGGATTTGGCATGGCAGTCGAAGTGTTAAAGTATTATTGTCAACCTTGACATTAACTTTTACTTACTACGATGAAGCCTTAAAAAGTTTGTCTACAATTTAGATAGTTACGTTTAGAGTATATTCGACATAATTTTTAATTTGAACTATATCAATAAAACGACTGAAAGCCCAGCTGGAATATGTCATACACAATATGTCTAGAACTACTCATAGAACTCAAAAAGGTGATAAAAATCACACCGTTTACTTTTAAAAATATCTGATAAATTGAATTTCTCTTAATGATTTTTTGCTATTTTCACTATTTTTTTGTTATGAAATGAAGTATTTTACTTAGAACTTGAAAAATTTTTATGGCTATATTTGGATTCTACGGAAAAAATAGATCGAACCGAGAAAAGAATGCAAACGTGTGATTGACGAAACTAACCACAAACACAATCAAAGGATCAGGAATAAACTTTTGTAATGCCCCAGTGGCTCCGCGGACGAACGCGGCGTCACGGCGACTACAGCCAAGGAAAAAAGCAAACATGCTAGCCAACATGTTTTCCTCGCACTCTACTTAAACATCCCCCAACAAAAGGCACTATATCGAACAGCAACACTACCATGGCAGAAGTTTAGTTTCATCACTATGATATTCGTAAAATCCTCAAAGATATAGATATGGCAACGTTTCCTAAACCCATTTGGTAAACTTACCAGTAGATGCGAACGGCAGCCACTAACACAGTGGAGAGCTAGGTTTGTGTATCTTCGGTACACTTTAATAAAAATATTGGGCACCACCTAATTAACTGCGACTCAACTAGGAAAAGTCTATAATGTTATTAAATCCTGAAAAGTCATTTTTGGAGGAGCTTTTCAGTAAGGCATAATATTTCCCTAAAATAAATACTTTATTCTTTCCCTAGTAATGACGAGATCCCTTGATACAAAAAAAACAATTACAACGTACTATTACAGTCACATGTATAAACAATAAAGCAATATAAAAGAAGCTTACATAATATTGATTATTATTGACAATCGTGAGATACAAACTGTTAGGCAAATATCCTGCGTACCGAATAAGAGGTTACTAGAATGATGAGTTGGTAAATAGCGCACAGGGTTTAAAATTCAAGAATTTTATTCTGCCGCAATGATATAAAATAAGACATGTGTATAATCACTCAATCTGTAGAAAATCTAAATTTGCCAAGACAGCCATACAAAAAATGGCAAATGGTATTAATTACAAGTTTTGAAGTAGATATTTCTAAGTTAACATTATTCTCCAAATTTAT
Source organism: Pissodes strobi (assembly GCA_016904865.1). Taxonomy (NCBI): domain Eukaryota; kingdom Metazoa; phylum Arthropoda; class Insecta; order Coleoptera; family Curculionidae; genus Pissodes; species Pissodes strobi. The sequence goes on from JAEQML010081719.1 coordinate 7,933, forward strand.
ACCAGTGTTAGTATATACGGTCCATGCATCTCCAAAGCACTTCAAATCATAACCTGACTTTTCCAAACTTGGTACACCACATCCAGCCGATGACAAGCAACAAGCGCATAACACGCAAGTGGTGGTTCTAACCCAAAACACGCAAGTAGTGGCTCTAACCCAAAACACGCAAAAATAGATATCGCAATTAAGACAAAGTGATATACGTGTTCTAGATCATTACCCGTGGAGAGCACCCTAAAAACAATTGTTTGTCTTAGCAGAAAATAAATATCTAACATTGAAATTATTACTCATAACCTAACTAGCTTTTCATCTTACCTATAGAACTAGCTGTAGGGTTCTATGGCCCCTTTCCTTCCTGGTAAAGGCCAGTGGAACAAGGCATAGTGCATGTCCATTCGAGAGACATTTCTTCAAAACCAATAACAGTCAATTATAAAGCTCAGCAATAAGAAAGCAACAACAACATAAATTCTTCTGGAAAGATTGTAAAATACAATTAACTCCACTGAAGACTGCATGAAAATTTCGTGACTTACCACGTGGAGGTAGGATTCCAATAACTCAACAAAAACTTATATAGGTAGCCTCCATGGCCCTCGTTAGAGTAAAAATACGTAAACGTAACAAAAATATCACAAATTAATGACCCTAATAATTAGGGTAATTATTGTATCCAGTCCATGAGGATGAGACACCTTGAAAAGGCTCCACAAATGATACAGATCTCTCGACAGTCTCGACACTCTCGACTCGTGTCGCTAAGACGACACGGCGAAAAATGGAAACCCATATCTCTCACGGAACGAATGTCAGCACCGTGCACCGAAACATAGTTACCAACTTAGCTTAGATGAAATAGCGAGTCCAAGCGCATAAAGAACCATCTGACGTCACACGAACTTCGACTCTAAACCATATTCGCAAACAGCAAGTAAATACGCCTTAAAAATCTGCAGCGAGGAACCGTTACTTGGGAACGTCGATTCTTGAACCTGTCTAACCCAACTGTCAAAATCATTTGATGTGCCTGTCTAACTATCAAACTCATAGGTGAATGACACGTAAGAAATGAAAACACGAAATCTCTTCGAAAGATAATTAAAACAAAAGGAAGGAATAATACACCGAAACACAATTAGATAAATGAATTATAATATATATTAGATGACTCTTATGATCTCCAAATTGTTTAGAGTAGGTACTGCAAGCGATTGGTTTAAAATAATAAACATACTCGAGGTTACATTTGTGTCGAACAAATTGTTAAGTTTTTATTAACTTTTAGGTCAAAGAAAAGTATTAAATTCCATGAAGCTTAGAAAATTGGATTGCACAACCAGAACCTTTAAAAGAGGCTTCCGAAACCTAGCCGAACACCTACTATTCAGAAAAGGATAAAAATCATAACTGATGTTATCATATCATATCATAAATATCTAGTACATCACACAGAGACGTAAATATAAATAGAGAAAGTGTATTCAATAACTTCCGAGGTAAAACAAGGTAAGATAGTTTCTATATTGGAATAATGCAAACTAAAGTGTGTTTGTAAACAAAATTTAATATAAACTAAGCAAAGCTGTAGCATTTGTTTATGCCAAAATTTGAAAATGCTACTTAGATAGGCAAAACGCATATGGACCGGACGGAATTCCTACCGTCGCGTCGTGTTGCAGAGCTTCGCCAACGAACTAACACCCACTTTTTCCAGATCTTGTTTTTCTGTATTAACGAAAGGGATTTACCGTGTTCATGGAAAGACGTTCGAGTCTAACATGTTCCAAGAAAAAGACAAAAAAACACGCCCTCAAACTATCTCCCAATTGCCTTGCTTTCAATAATCTCCAAAGTGATAGAACGTGTAGCCAATCAGCAACTACTCAAGTACCTTGAGACCTACAGATTATTTACCAATAACCTCTACGGCTTTCGCAAATATAGAGGAGATATATTGGCCTATGTCACTCATATATGGAATAGGGCAATTGAGATCTACGGAAAACCTCGAGTGATTGCGTTGAATATTTCGAAGGCATTCGACAGAGTTTGGCAAGACGGATTGCTCAATAAACTACCGTTTTTCGGACTACCAGTCTCTCTCTGCAGCTGGCTTGCCAGTTTCCATTAAAACCGATATCTACACGTTGCAGTTGGTGGGCACATCTCAGACATATTCACCATTAACGCGGGCGGGCCTCAGGATGCAATACTTCCTCATCTATATTAATGGCCTGCTGACCGAAATTAATAATCCTGCCTAAAGTTTTGCAAATTACAGTACCCTTGTCTCCCAATTTAGGTCGGAATGACCTTCACCAGCGACTCAGACATATAATCGCAGACAGGAGATTAACCGTGGACAGGAGCAGATTACAGCAGGAGAGGGTTCGAACCTCAACAATAATCCAAGCGGCCACGTTTACCAAGAAAGCCAATACAGCGGGCACTGGCATCATTATGTCAGGATCGACCATTCCTTCATCCCCGTCAATCGGACTACTGTGTGCCTCGGTCAACAACAATATGTCCTGGCTAGTGATGCCGTCGAGACGAGAGATCCTCGTCTCTCGAGAGAGAGGTATTTTCTCTCGAATGAAACCTCGAGACGAGACGAGAGAAAGATGCTCTCTCGTCGAGAATTTCTCGTTTTCTCTCGATCTCCCGCGCAAAAAATTGCCATAATAAAAAAAACAAAAATCTTTATGATTTTTTCATACATAACTAATTTGGTGATACCTATTGTATTAAATTCGGAGTTAGCATACACATTTTCTACACTTATGGTCGGTTTCCCAATGTCGAGTTAACTCTTAACTCGCGAGTTACCCTCGATTTTTCTATAGAAAACCCGCGGGTTAAACCTAACTTGAGAAACCGGCCCTTAGGGTTTTTTAAGGGTGAAAAAGGGTGGGGGTCATTGAAAAAAAATACAAATAGGATATTGTGATACCTTATTTGGAAGGTGTATCGAATACCCTATGATACCACAATATTTGATTCATATAACCCTCCAAAAGGAAATGTCGCCATTATTATTTTTTTTATTCAATTTTTGCATTTTTGACATCCTCTAGAATCAAAAGGGTTTAACATGGGAAACAAAAAAAGGGATTGTAAATATTATGCGATTGCTCTTAAAAGTGTAGGATCTAAGATCTAAT
>JAEQML010081720.1:0-11101 GCA_016904865.1 Pissodes strobi
CTAAAATTAGTTATTTGAATATATTTGGGCATTTGAAATGCAAAAATTAGCAAAATATGGTTAGAGAATAGTGCGTTAGTTTTGAAGGGTGCTTCTTCAATAAAATTAGGTAGTACATATTTTTTTTTTAAGAGGCACACTTAAAACTACCCCACTATTATCTAACCATATTTTGCTTATTTTTGCATTTCAAATGCGCAAATATATTCAAATAACTAATTTTAGCAGTTTATTGGCAGTATAAACTTTAACATGTCAAGTATAAAAGAAAAGTATTTATTACTTTTAGCACTGTCCAATGTTCTTGCAAAAATTGATTTTTAATGATATATTTTTTACGGGTACGCCTCTAATTAGATCTGTCACCTATTTGTTAACAATAAGATAATTTATAATTATTTTGCTTTATTAAATGGTAAAAACCAGAAAAATAAGGGGGTAAAGTAGGTACCTACTTACCGATGAAATGTTATCCCAAGTTCTGAATTTGTTGGAGTTTTAGAAGGGCCATAAGCTGCACAACTAACCATGTTGACTTTGCTTCTTTAATCCAAAATACACACCTTTACCACTAAATATCTAATTAAATACTATATGAATTAACGCAATATCTCCAATAATATTACTAAAGAAATAAACAATGTTCCAAATGAAAGTAAATCGCAAAAAATAGCTTTAAACACAAGAAATATCATCAAAACGTAGGAAGCACCCAAACATAACGTCAGAATGAGTGAATGAGCATATATACTATACTGTCATGCCTTATTTAAAACGAATCCAACCTCAAATTTGCAAAAATTCGTTTTCATTTTATTTACTCAGTCGTTTAAGTACTAAAAAGCATTACTGGCAAGAAAAATCCCCAAAAAAAAAATTGTAAATGACATCAATTTATAGACAATTTTACAAGATATCTTAAGGCCCACTAATTTATTAGATATTTTAGTGTTATTTTAAAGGCAAGCTATAGGATTTAACGGATAACATTTTTAACATTATGTTTGATCCTTTTCCATTTCAAATATGAAAATTAAACTTTTGTATGTAAATTTCAGGTGCCTAAATTTATATGTGTACATTAACATTTAGATACAAAAATTATCAAAAAAAAACAGAAAGTTCCGTTTCTTTTCCGAATAAGTGCTGCTTTTTTACATACCTCGTAACCATCATGTAATAATCATTCATGTAATTTAGAACAATTGTCAATTGGTGATGTTTTTTATTTAAAACTTCACCTTACCTATTAATCTAGAAAACAGGTATAATTTTCCAAAAAATTAATGGGAAAACATAGAGCATATTATAGCTAAAACAAAATTGTTCACACACCACTTTTTCTTGGTATTTTCCCAAGATTTCTTTATATAGGTATTTAGCTAATAAAATGAAGTTTACACATCTGAAATTTATCCTAAGGAATTTAATTTTTATATTTCGAATATACCTAAAGTATCTAGCAAAGTTAAAACATTTAAAAGATCCGCAAAAAACGCACGTATTTTTAAATACATGTTGGCAATATTTATAAATTAAAACTTTTTTTGAGGTCACTGTACCAGTAAGTAATAAACAACAAAACTATATAAATACATAGTATAAGCTTTGTTTATAGGGAAATAGTTATTCAACCTCGAACTGAAAAAAGGCCTCATCGCTAGATGGCGTCCGGCCTGAAATGTGCCCATTCTTGAATTTCAAAAAATTACTGCGCCTCCTACGAGAGACGTTGCAAGGTGGGAGTTCCTACATTTCTATTGGTGCGTTCCCAAGGGCTGTTACCTGGCGACACGGAGTGGAGCCGCGTGGACGAGTGTTCCTATTAATTCCGAATATCTCATTGTTTATTTTTATATTTTCCGCCATTGTTCAAGTTGAAGAAGCTTTACTTTGTAAAATGTTTGTGTTTGGGTTGTAATGATTAATTTTGGGCTGAGTAAATTGCGATTATCTATCTACGTTTTTTTTTTCTAGGTAAGTACAAACCCACTTCCTTTGTTTTGTAGTTTTTGTCGGAAATCAGAGTATTGCAATAGCAGTTTCGAAGTTTAATAAACAGAACAGGTTTAATTAAATACGATGAACATTTTTATAATAATCATATATATGTAGATAGGGATAGGGCAAATCTTTACGTCTACTTTTTTATATCCATCAGTATGCTTTCTCATAATATTAACGTTTATTTTGTACGTAAGTAAGTACATATACACAGATGTTGCACGTCTAGGTGTCTATGAACAGTTTTGAATAGTTAATTAATTGATTGATAGGCATGTATAAGGAAGGATGACAAATGTATGGAATGAATATTGAATTTAATTAATAGCATATTATGATATAAGTGTATAAGAGCACTTTTAAAGCACGCGCGTTTAGATTTCTTTAAATTTACTTTTTTGGGTTGTTCCACATTTGTATTTTTTTAATTGTTTCAGTTTTTGACAAACAAATTCTTTACAAACTAAGTCAAAATTACATTAGATTTTAATTTGTTTCAGATAACGTCTATTTTGAGAGCATCAATTTGTAAAGGAACATCCCCTGGGCGAGAAAGCTTTCTTTGATCGCTGTGCCTACAAAGTATGTCTTCGTCATTGGTGCCAAATATTTTCGCATTAAATGTGGTTCAAGAAATCTGAGCAGTTAAATTTTTAAAGACTGCTTTTTGTGTACTTGGGTACTCTTTACTTCACCTGATCACCAGTGTTATTGTGCCTATCCCGAAAGTGCCTAGACCAAATAAACCAGAAGAATATATTGACCCATTAATTTATTATCGGTAATAGACTAAATTCTGGAAATTGTGGTATGCACAATTGCGACAGTTTCTAGAGGCAAACAAATTGTTATTTAAAGGTCAGTCAGGTTTTTGGGAAAAACATTCGTGCGAGTCAGCATTACAGTATGTGTGTTCGAAATGGTGTTCATATGTTCTTGATGGAAATGTTGTCCTGAGCGTTTTCATTGACCTTCAGCGTGCATTTGAGACCATCAATAGGAGAAGACTTATCCACAAACTAAAGGCCTACGGAATTACAAACAGTGCACTTATTTGGTTTAGAGGTGCCGCGGGGCAGTGATCTGAGCCTCCTTTTGTTTGTGCTATATGTCAATGACCTAGACCGATATGATATGTTTCTAAGCTTGTTTGTGGACGATATGTTGATCTGTGTTTGCGGGAAGGATTTTAATCAGGTAGTAGATACTATGAAATCAAAACTTGAGATTTCTAGAAAATAATTATTGAATTAAGATAGATATCTAATAGCCTATTTGAAAATGCATCTAGTAATATTTAGGGGTAGTCTTGGATTCTCAGCTTAATTTTTCGTTACATGTAGATCATATTAGAAAAAGAATTCGAAAAGATAGAATTTTTTAGGAGAATAGCTGAGATTCTTAGTCACTGGAGTCGTGTTCTTATATATAATACCATTATATATCCGCATTTCAATTACTGTTTTTCATTGTTGATATCAGGTAAAAAGGCTGATATACAAAGACTCCAGTTGCTATGAAATAAAGCTATGCACACTATATTGTTCTGTACACGTTATACTCCCATTAATTTGATGCTAAATCCACTTAGATGGCTTTCAATACAGCAATAGCGTAGAGATGTCCAATGTACTATCTATTTTTAAAACAAAAAATCAATTATTGCCCGAATAAGCTGGTTTGAAGGTGATTCATGTTTATCCCACCGGGAATTCATAATTAATGTTTTATTAAGGACTTTAATATATAAACAATGTAAGTCATATTCAAAATGCGAATTGACGTTATAATTTTTTTATTCACTATCCACTTTTATTCACGGAGTAAAAAACAACATTTTAATATTACTCCAAGAGTTATTTTTAGTTACTTAGTATTCGAAAAAGTTGTTTGCAGTTTTTTTTAACTGGAACATAAAACTTTAAATGTATATTATATAATTGTATTTTTCCAATTTACTACAATTAAGGATTTTTTCACAGTGTAAAAAAGTAATATTTTTCTAGCGAGTTTGAATTTTTTAAATTAAAAAGTAACTTTTATGGCCCAATATTGTTTGGCAGGAAACATGATTTTGAATAAGATTTGACAATTTTAAATATATATACATATATAAATTTTTAAATACTAATAAATAAGATCTGTGAATCGTCTTATATTTAAATAAAGATAAAACATTAATCGACGGATTACAATTAATTTATTAGTTGATTCTTATTAAATGGTGATGCTTTTAGGTTGTATCTATGTTAATGTAGTCCAATTACTTTTTGATATTTAACTAATATTTATAAGTACTTATTTATGGAGTTGTAGTCGATCTAATCTCTTCATACATCAGTTTATCACAATAGCTATATTAGCAACTTCTGATTGAAAAATAGCAAAAATAATTATGGTTTCAAATTTCCTTAACTCGTGATTAATTGTAACTTATAATATACAAGAAAGTTATTTTAAGAACATGTATAACTTTACAAGTTTGATAGGCAATAACACAAAACTTTGATATGAAAAAATTTGGCATCTAAGATAAAATAAATGAATTATTTCAAAGGGAAATAATACAAGTGAACATAAAATGATCAGTTGAAACTAAGGGATGAATCAAACCAGAAGTTGCCCGAAACATACTCTCGATGCTTATTTTTTATCTTATATACTTGTTCTTTAGTTTTAAGGGTTGTATAGGTTGATGTGTTTTATCAATTGAATTGTTTAATTTTCGAGTAAATATAGTTTTACTAGGATGTTGTTTATTTCACTATCCTAAATCCGAATTTTTTCAAAAATTATTTACTTGATTATAGCGAATAAACTACAGTATATATTTTGAAGAGTACATTTATATTAATTTAATTTGATTGTCAATTATGTAATAATGATAATAATGGCTATAAGCAATTGAAAGTTTTGAACACTGGCTGTTGGCCTGGAGCAATATTATATGTACCGATACATAAATTAGTATTAATATATGCCAAACTCATATTAAATAAAGACTTATCCAAAGTGGTAAGAGTTTTGATTTCAGTTTTTAAACACCTTATTTCTTATCTCCCCCTCTTTTGCAAAAATAATGAAATTTAATAAAATAAAAATATTTAATTTTATTATTAATCTCCAAATAACAAGACATTTTAATCAATAATTTGATAAATACATGTTTCTGGTGCATTAAAGCATAAAATTGCAGAAAATGTTTAATTGTCTTCTTTCTATAAAAAGAAAAAATACATAAAATAACTATACCTACCTACTATGGAACTAAATTTAATTTTTATCTATATTTCTCTATAAACATTGTAAGTTGTAGAAATTGTAATACCTTACTTTTTGACTAATAATAGGAAACGAATAATCAATTTTTATAAATATAATTTTTTTTATAGTTTAATAATATGTTTTTAGTGTTCCTAATTTTGAATGCGTTAAAATATCCAGTTTATATTGTAAAATTTTACTTATATCAAGTCAAAACGTTTTACATTTAGCAAATAGGATTTTATTATTGTTTATTATTTTCCCATTTTTTAATGGCATATGCAAATCTATTTTCTTTGACTACTGCACCAATTCAAATATGAATAATAGAAACTAGTAAAGAAATTGACACAAAAATCAATGTGTTAAAAATGCTAAAAACCATTTTTCCAAACAATAAAATAAATTCAATTGAAAAGTCAATATTGGGGAAGCAGGTATTGGAAATTTCATTCTGTATTCTGTGTGTAAAAATTAAACTGATAAAACCGGTTCTAGCCACTTAGCCTTGGCTGAAGATCATTTCTTGGAAATCTACGGCTCCGCGAATATAATGTTGTATTCCCCTTTCTACCCCTTCCTTTTCGTATGTAGGGTAAACATTGCACGTGTTTTCATTCATAAATACTGTTTTTGGTGCCAGCCACTGGGGGCAGCACCTCTCCACAGGCCCCGTTGAACGACTATTTCCTTATAAAGACAATGGTATAAGTATTTATTTTTTTGTTGTGCAATCGTTTTAGGAGACGCCACTGGTAATCTGGGTCGCCATTTGCAAGAACCAATCCGGTCTAATGTCAATATGTATTTTGCTCCTTCCTTCCTATTCTTTATTCATTGGTTTATATAAATTAAATGTTCTCCATGCAGGATCAAATTTGAGATTGTTCATCTGAAGTCAAGAGAGCATATGAGATTTTGTAGAGTATTTAGATGGTACTTTATCTCGTATATGAGAATGATATGAAAATGATATTATGACTGATTTAGGAGGAATGCTTAGGTAAAGGCTGCTCTATAAGCAATTTTCCAAAATTATCCCTATTTATTTGTTCATGATAGTCTCCAGTTGTTAGTCCCGGGCGAAAAACAAAAGCGACATCTGGAACAAAGCCAACTTTTGAACCAGCATGCACCACAATTAGTCAGGTGCTAGAGCGTAATTCATGAATAACACCAGTAACATTTTCATTTTGCAAACATTTGTTCATTGTCAAATCATTATCTACCCAGGTATTATCTAGATACACAATAATGCGTCAGTCTTTCCTGCATTGCCTCATAGTTGAAAGAGACTTTACACGTCATGCCACAAATTTTCGTTTACTTTGATATTTGCACCATATAAATCTCCTTGATTGTAAAATCGAAATAAGGTAAAATTTATTTTGTCCTTTATAGCGGCAAGTAGTGTTTTGCTGGCGGAACTTTTTTTATAATTAAATTAAATCTTCTATTGTCCGTCGAATTACTTGAAAATTGCCATCATCTATTTTATCTTTTTATGATAATCGCGGTCTGTTCTGGCCAGAAGATATAGAAGTTGTGGAAGAATTTGAACGGTCGCTATGTTTTTTTCGAATATTGTTAATACTACTTTCATTGTTAAACATTTACTTTCTGCTTCTCTACCAGAGACATTAATAACATGAGTAATTATCTCACGTGCGGCGCTTCTAAATATTTTCTCTTGTTTATTCGCCATCATCACTTTGAAATAATAACCTAACACAGCTATTTATTCATATAAATTAAAAGGAAATAGCGAAACAAGCCCAATCACAGTGGACAGTGGGAATTATATTAAGTCATCGCGATGTTTCGCTTACCGTTTAACTGGCACCTATTATATTCGGTTTGCGATGAGCGGCAAATTATTACAGCGTATAGAATTTATTTTGCAGATTGCAGAACATAATATAGAATTCCGCATAGTAATAACACTGACCAGGAATCTAAGGACTGCCCAGTTTTCTTTCCTGATGGGCATTTCCTTTTCTCTATCTTTTTCCCGATTATATATCACCAATTTTTGACCAGGATTCGAGGAGTCATTGTAAAAACTATATGTTCATTTCATTATAGTTATTTATTTTATAAGTAGTGAGAAATGAGGGTTATTATTCACAAGTGGGCAATTCCACCAGTATTGTAGTATGCTGTAGCGTACGTGCGATGTAAAATATCACAATTTATAGAAAAAATAGTATATTATTTTATATGGAGGAAAAGTGATACTTTTCATGGCGCGCTCGTGAGGCTGGTAATAGAGAGCAAGCAATGAAAAGTAACTTTTCCTCCAAATAAAATATGCTGTTTTTTCTTCAAATGTCGACAAATTAATGCAAAAACATCTCTTTTTAATAGAAATAATATCTAATTATTATTAAAGATAAGTGGGTTCGCAAGGCGGCTTAGAGCGGTGTCGGTAACATAAAGCTGTCAGTGGACACTGTCAACAATAATTATTTTTTTAAGATTGCGTAAGTTATTGAGTAAGTTCGATTAAATAATAACCAATTTGTTCCTAAATTAGTGATTTTTAGAAATGCAGTCACAAATTGAGTGATAAATACAAATTGTAGTTTAATAAATCTTGAGCTGTTGACGCTTATTTTGTTGTCTGTTTGTATTGTATCTATGTTGCTATGACAACACTTTTACCTCCGCCGGCGGAAAAGTGAAAAGTAAAGCTCCGGCGGAGGAAAAGCGAAACTTCACGGCCGCCTACACAGTCGAGTAATGACGGATTTACTGACGTTTGAAGAAAAAATATATTTTAATTTTTAAGTGGAGAAAGCTTGAAATGCAAAATTCTGGTTTTAACACGTCTCAAATGGATTTTTTAATACACTAGACATTATATCACTAACATTATGAGTTCATTATATAACTCTAATAATACCAAAATAAGTCAAAATGAGTCATGAATCAAGCTCTTACTGTTTAGCCGCAGACGAAAGTATAATATAAAGTGTGGTTTATTGATTTCAAGTCTCCAATTATTTAAAATATAGTAATTAGCAATACCATAATTAAGGGATTTTAGGACACCTATTTTGCTCCCCCACAAGTTTTACGTTTCAATTTGTGAGAATAATGTATTTTGGTATCGATAAGTACCGAAATTAATGCAGCCATACGAACATTTTCGATAACCAGCCATCTTCAAAGTAATAACAGATTATTATAAGAGCTGTATCAATGCTGTTAATAATTATCTTATTCCATGTCTTTTGTAGAAGAACCGATTTATTATTTATCGTCTGGTTCGATCATACTTCCCGGAAATATTCGTCGATTTTCAATTTGGTCTGCAATTAAGTAATTTTGATCGTGACAATAAACTGTTTTGTTGACAATTCCATTCGCGATATTACTGGCATCAGGCTGTAAAAAATCATTGAATATTTTCAGCCCAACAGCATTACTGATGGTGTTATTGGATCTATTCTATCAATATTCATAATAATATTGATAATGCCGTTTATGTTGATTATGTATACTAATTGTATGTTTATGTAACATTAACAAGCGAGTTCTGCTTTATCGATTTTGTTTGTTTAAATCAGCACTGCTTACATGAGAATAGCAACATAATTAATTATTTAACGATAAACAATAATTTGGTAAATCAAGAGCCGTGCCAGCCAAATGGATGTAATTTCAAAATATGTAAATTGAAAATGGAAATTTGTGATGGAACGATCGAGTACTATTCATTCTGTATTTATTTAAAAACAAAACCTCTTGTGCAGTCTACCTAATTATTCGTTTAATCGTTTTGATATAAGTCCGGTACTTAATTAAAAAGAAGCGTTTAAAGCAGTTGGTCCAATAAGGATATCTTATTACGATTGTCTGTATTAGAGAATGCTTGATATAAGACAAGGTGTCCATTTGGTAGGCTATACTACTTCTCCATAAATAATTTCAGTGACAATTTAGTGCTCTAGTCCACAGTAATAAAAAAGGTTTTAAAGGGCGAAGAGCTTGCCGTCAAAAGTAATCCTACTAATTAGTTTGTTGTTGCTGCATTGTCTAATTGTGAGCATAATATTTACTACATATTCCATGGGGCGTGAGTGTTGAAAATATGTATTTATTGTCAAGAATCAAACAAGACACATACCTTTCAGCAAGGTCGACGTTTTTGATAATCGAGAAGATTATCGGAAGGTTTGGTACCCCTAGTATTTTCAGGCTTATTCAAATGAATATCGATAGTGGTTATCCCAGTCTTTACAGCTAGTGTCGTGTTTCTTGATCTGTATTAGTTTTTTCAACCATTTCCACCTTGCATGGATTCTTCGGGCCGCGTTTTTTTCGTTGTTATTTAAGGCAAGACCACAAACCGGAGTAATCATCCATCATGCGAGAAGCAAGGTACCTAACAAACTTCTGATTCACCAAATAGTTGCTTATTTTTAGCGTCTACGACATGTTAGCAAGATCAACATTGTGTATAATATCCCAAATCTCATCAATCATCCTAGTTACAAAAACATAAAAGCCACATCTCTGAAGCTCTTCAACCAAGACAGTGAGCTTCGGATGGTCCAACAAAACGGCGCATCGCGTCGTCCAGATTTTTCTTTAGCTACAACATGATAAACGGCAACTAGATTAATGCAGATCTAAGTTTAGTTATATTACAACTTATAACATAATATGTTTAAGCTGAAATTATTAAGCTGAAATAATGATTTCTTTTTACATGACTGCTACTCTAACCAATGTACTTTATTATTTCAGGATCCTCAAGCTAGTACGGATATTAACGGCAATGACGACGACCCCATGCCACAAGATAATGGAGACAATAAGCATGGTACAAGATGCGCAGGAGAAGTAGCTGGTGTTGCTTACAACAGCTTTTGTGGCATAGGTGTAGCTTACAATGCCAGTATTGGAGGTAAGATCAAAAACGATTTTTATATGCAATTGCAAATACAATATGAGGAAACACTTATATTTATTTCCTTTGATATAAGGTTAACAATAAAAACGTTATTGTTGGCCAAGGCCGTGTCTATTTTTGAGGCACTTGAAGAAAACGCTCGGAAAATCAAAGTGGCATTTTTATTTTCATTCAAAATATCTAATTTTCAATTGTTAATAATTCATTGAAGTTGCAGATAGGTATAATAGGATATCGTAAACAAAATCTGTCTGGAATATTGCGTAGTATCAAAAAATTCAAATAATAAACAGGGTTTTCCATTTAAAAAATGTGACCTTGGGGTGATAATTTATTTATTTCATACCCTGCATATTCTAGTATTAGCTAAAAAATGTAAAAATAAAAATAAAATAGGTTGAGTTAACCGGCTCAGAAATATTTAAAATTTTATCACCACTCTGTACAATATAATTTTCTTATCAAAATCATGTTATTTTTAATAAAAACTAGTGACTTAAATAAACAGTTAAAGCTTGCTTTCTATTACAATAAATTCTTCAGAGTTTTTCTTTCTCGACTAATATTAAAATTACTAATTAACTTTCATAAGGAACGTAAAGAACGCCTTTCTAACTTGCAATAAGGAATAGGTTAATTCAAAGTTATTTAAAGTTACAAAACTAACATAACTTCTTGGTAGATCTCAAGAAATTAAGCTTTAATTAACAAATCATTGTCCGTTTGCTGAGTCGAAATATATGCAAGAAGTTCTAAGGCTGCTAAATTATTTATTACTATTTATTTTCTATTAATCTAAAAAGAAAAATATGAAAATTTCGCAAGCGTCATTTAAAAAAAAACTACATACTATTATTAATATCAGTAAACAAACCCTAGAAATAAAAAAATGGTAATGCAAACATAAGTTTG
>JAEQML010081721.1:0-11101 GCA_016904865.1 Pissodes strobi
CTGTAGAACATAGGTTGCCATCTACTCACGCGCAAATAATTTTATTACGTCGCTGTTTACACGAAGACGCAATTATTTATGCAAACATTTTGACAAGCAGTTTTGTCAATGCCGCAGAATCACATTACTTAATCAGCTGATTTGTATTTACATTTCCATTTACTACCAAAACCAAAAACACACAAGAGATAAATAATGAAAATACAAAATAGCTTGAATTTTAAGATGAGACGATGACAGTTGACGCGACGGGTATTTTTTATTTATTTTTATGTTGGATATTTTCCCTTTAACCAAGAATGACATCAAACGTGCAATAAAATTAGCGCGTGTTCTAATCGGATGCTATGCAAAGAAATTTGCATCAGCTGTTTGCAAAGTTGAAAACGCGCATGCTTACGGGCATATTTTGATTGCATAGTTTGTGCAATTTTGTTGTGTAAACAGACTTTAAAGGTCAGAAAATGATAGCATAGTGGATTATTAATTAAAGCTTTATTTCATCTACTTTCCTACTATTAAATTTGTTCCCCAATTTGCTATTTGAATTATTATTTTTGTTCGTCATTCTCTCAAGAATAGGGAATAAAAATTGATCGTGAGATTTGTTTATATATTATCTAGTTCTTAGTATATTAAAACTTCTCGAATTAATTCAGGGTAAAATCAAACAATTTACATTGTAGTGATCTGACCGGCTGTATTGAAAATATCCTTCTATTGCTGTGTTCTCTGGAAAGGGTGTGTGCTTGCCTCAAAGTAAATAATTAGTATTAGACAAGTGGGTTTTAGGAGCTTGAACTCCAACTTTGTATTGAAAATATGCTTGTCAATATCATTAGATTCGCTTAATATTTGCACTCGAATGGTGTCGTAGTTAATTTACCTTTAGCTATCCTACAAGAAAGGGGGTTACGGGTTGAATAGGATTAGAGCTTTTGACGTGTAAAAAGAGATAAAAACAACCATGCAAATAAGCTCGCTACATTGGCATAAATGATATTACCTTATCTTATAATAATTATTATTACTGCCTATGGAAAGTTACAATCATATGCCACTATGCTATATTAGTTACAGTCATACGCCACTATGCTATATTAGTCGCTTCTGATTGGGGATTAACGTCACTTTCACCATATCTACGGTCGAGTCAGCTGATTTTAGCAAGTCTAAATGGTCTAGTGGTCAGATTCTGCGTTTGGATTGTGGACTGCCCGCGTTCAATTCCCGTCGGGGGCAAGACAAGTTTTCTTTATTTTTTAGGGTATGTTGTAGCAGCAGATGTGCACTACCACAATTCTAGAAGTAAAAATAACATTGTTTTAAATCAATCTAGATTAAGCATAAATCGTACGAATGAGGGATTAACACTGTATAATGCTTTACCAGAGGATGACTTTACGACTGTTCAAAACAAAAATGTATAGGCTCTTGTCTGGGAATCCTCTATACTGTTTTGATGAGTAGTACACTCTGGTCAGACAGAACTGAGATAACTTTTCTTCTTTGGCATTTTTTAACTTTTTAAGTGTTTTTGTGTAATTTTAGTGCTTAGGAATTTTGATTTTCCATTGAATCAGACTTGTCTATAATACTTTGTATTCATGAAGATCAATAAAAATTATTATTATTATTTGGCAGATTCTCTCCTTGTGAGGAGATGGCGGCTTCTATTTTAATTCACAGGCAAAAGCAGGCATTTTCTGACTAAGTTGCTTGTATTTAGAAGGACGGATTTCTGAATTTGGGTAATAGTATAAGGGTGGATATTAAGCTGTTTGGATTTTAGGCGAGAGTTCTCGGTACTACACCTGTTGTGGATATAACTATAGGCAAGATAGTGACTTTATCTTGTAGCCACGTTTTCTTGATCTCTTCAGCGAGTTTACCATATTTATTTAATTTCTCACCATAAGACTGCTGCAGATTATTGGGGTTGGGTATCGTAACATCAATGAGGAAAGTTTGCTTTTGCCTCTTTAGGATGAGTATAACATCAGGTCTATTGGCGAGGATGGTACGGTCAGTTATAACAGTTTGATCCCAATACAATTTGCAATCCTCATTCTCCAGGACAGCTGATGGTGTGTACTCGTAATATGGAGTGCTGGCCGCCAGGAGATTGTGATGAAGAGCTAGCTTGAGATGTATGATCTTTGCTACCTGGTTGTGCCTATGGGTGTAATCAGTGGCTGACATTATCCTACAACCCGATGTTATATGCTGGATAGTCTCGGATGCGCTGGCGCATTTCCTGCAAGTGTCGTTTCGTCTGCCTGGATCCTTGACGATAAACTTGAGGTAGTTGTTTGTTGCGACCACCTGATCCTGGATCGCAATAATGAAGCCCTCTGTCTCGGAAAACAACTCCCCACGACTGAGCCAGTAGTTTGACGCTTCTTTATCAACATGTTCTTGGCTCAAGTCATGAGGATGTCTTCCGTGGAGCACCTTGTGTTTCCAGGAGTATTTGAGATCCTCGTCCGTAAGCTCAGCAGTGTGATGATCAACTAAGGGTCCATTACGTTGTAGGTCAAGAGGCGTATAATTATTATCAGAATGAGAGATAGCTCTATGAAGTGGGGATGTATCCTGTTTCTGATTAACGTACCTTCTGAGGTTGATGATCTGCTTACTGTGGAGTCGTTTGAGGTTGATGATACCTTGTCCACCTTCATATCTTGAAAGTGTAACACGCTCGATGGCTGCTTTCGGGTGATGTGTTCGGGACTGAGTTAGTGTTGTCCGAATTTTCCTCTTCAGGTCTTCTAAATCTGTCTTGGTCCATTTTATCACTCCGAACGTATATGTTAGCGTAGGGATAGCCCAGGTGTTGATGGCGTTGGACATATATAGGTTGGTTTTCAGGATCTTTTTGACTCGATCTGTGAATTTCTTAGTGGTTTGGTCCTTTGTTCGTTTATGCTCAATATTTAGGGATTGTTGCACTCCCAAATACTTATACGCTTCCTCCTCGTCCATTGGACTGATAGCAGTTCCATCCCTAAGCTCAAAGCCCATTGCATGCTGAATGCCTTTTTTACACTGAAAGTCTTACACTTATCTAATCCAAACGACATACAGATATCCCTGGAGAATTCTTCAGATCTTCGGAGTAAGCCTTGAAGCTCAGTAGACGACGAAGCGTACAGCTTAATATCGTGTGATCTTATGCTCCGGTTCTGCATTTTTGCCATATCCACTCTTATTCAACATGTTAGAAAGTGGATTAAGCGCTAGACAGAATAATAGTGGGCTAAGGGAATCACCTTGGGAAATCCTGCGGCGGATGTTGATTGTATCAGATGTGATACTATTATTCTTATTTATGAGATGCAGAGTTGTACTCCAGGAGCCCACAAGGGATTCCAGGAGGGGTACTACTTTCGGCTCTATTTTTTGCAGCCCTAAAATATGGATTAGCCATGAGTGAGGAATGGAATCAAAGTCTTTGCGGTAGTCAATATAAACCATAGACAGGTTTCTCCGCTTACTCCTTGCCTGTCCCAAAATCACAGCGTCGATGAGGAGTTGCTCCTTGCAACCTTGGGAGCCCTTAATACAACCTTTCTGCTCCTCAGCGAGTGCATTATTGTTCTCACAATGATTGTAAATTTCATCAGAGAGACAGGCCGTGAAAATTTTATAGATGGTAGGCAGGCAGGTGATTGGCCTGTATTTAGCCGGGTCTTGCGTGTTCTCACCCTTGGGCAGCAAGTAGGTGATCCCTCGAGTCATAAACTGCGGGACATTGCATGGATCACTGAGGAAGGAGGTGAAGTGGTTGGCAAGGTACTGGTGAGGGCTTGCAAACTTCTTATACCAAAAGTTATGAATTTGGTCTATCCCAGGGGCTTTCCAGTTCAGTTAATTGTTTATCACGGTAGTTACGGTCTCTGGCCTTATTTCATCAAGTGACATCTGGGTGATGTTATTGGAGTCCCGTTGTTCTTGGACAATCCAGTGACTATCGGCTTTATGTTCGACTGGGGTAGATCAAATGCCATTCCAAAAGAATACATCTTTTTTTGAGGGTAAGCCATTATCAGTCTTTCGTGTAGGTTCGTCTTGCAGGTTTCTGTAAAATTGTTTTTGGTTTCGTGAAAATAAGTTGTTGTGCTGTTTTCTCAGATTCGATTCATTGTAGCGCCGTAGACGTTATTATTATTATTATTATTATTATTATTATTATTATTATTATACACCATTTCACAGTTTTAACTGGTTTTATTTTTTCTTATACTTATTTCTTCCTATAGACGAGCTACAGCCAAGTCTATTAGGTGATTACTTTTGGTTTAGGAAAGATCTCGTTATGTTACATGTGTGAAGTATAGTTGCTTTTTGTGATTGTGTGTGCACTTTTTCTTCCAGATTAATTTGCGTTAGGTGTCTTTTGAAAGTGTGTGGAGTGATACCTGTTGTTAAGATAATGAATGGTATTATGTGCACCTCGTTTTGTTTCCATATTCTTTGTATTTCTATTGCGAGTTCCTGATATTTTTGTTTCTTCTCTGCGTACTTTTTAACCACATTTTGGTCAGATGGTATTGCAATATCTATAATATATGTGATCTTTCGGGTTTTATTTTGAAAGGTTATATCAGGTCTATTATGCTTTGTTGTTTTATCGGTATGTATGGCAAGGTCCCAGTATAATTTATAGTTCTTATTTTCCACTATTGTTTGTGGTGAGTATTCATAATATGGCTGTGAGTCCGTGTGTAGCTGGTATTGTATTGCTATAGCTTGGTGGATTATTTTAGCTACTGTATTATGCCTATTTGTATATTCAATGCCTGCTAGTACTTTACATCCTGATGTTATATGTTCGATCGTTTCGGGGAATAGGTGACACTTTCGGCATTTATCGTTTGTGATAAAGCTATCTTTTAAAATATATTTTCTATAGTTATTCGTTGCTATGACTTGATCTTGTATTGCGAGCACAAAACCCTCTGTTTCAGGGTATAATTGGCCTTTTTGTAAAAACATATATGTTAATTTTTTATTTATTTCCTCTTGATTGGTATTATTGTAGTGTCTACCATGTAGTGGTTTGGATGACCAATTTTTTATTTTTTTTTCTTTAAAGTTTTCTGAATTTTGATGTTCTTGTGTCGCTAGATTTAATGGTGTATATTTTTTGTCTATTTTGACTATGGCTATGTGTAAGGAATATTTTATATTGTGGAAATAATTTCTTAGTGATTTTATCTGCTTAGCATGTAGTTCTTGCAAGTCGATCATTCCTCTCCCTCCTTCTTCTCTACTTAGTGTTATTCGTTCTTTGCATGAGTTAGGATGTAACTTTCTATTTTTTGTTAATTGTGCTCTTGTCATTATGTGTAGATTTTCAAGATCTGTTATGGACCACTTTATTACACCGAAGGAGTAGGTAAGTATAGGGACAGCGTATGTGTTAATTGCTTTAAAGAGGTTCTTTGAGTTGAGTTGTGACTTAAGAAGTAGGTTAAGTCGACTTTTGTATTGTTGTCGTAGTTCCTGTTTTGTTGCAGTGTGATCAATTTTATTGTTTTGATAAAACCCCAGGTATTTGTATACTTCGTTTTTCCCGATTTGCTCTCTCGTTTTTGTGTTTAGTGTTTCTTCAGTTTCTTGATGTTTCCATCTTCCTTGCTCTATATGTAGTATCCTACACTTACTCATTCCAAACTCCATGTTGATATCCTTTGATATCATTTCTGTCTGTTTCAGAAGTCCTTCGAGCTGTGGTAATGTTGATGCATATATTTTAATATCATCCATGTACATCAGGTGGCTTATTCTATGCAGTGTTACTCCTTGTTGTTTAATGTTATAACCATATTGTGTACTGTTTAGGGCATTTGATAAGGGATTGAGGCACATACAGAACCAAAGCGCACTAAGCGCATCACCTTAGAAGATGCCGCGCTCGATATTAATATACTCTGTCTCTATATACGTTTCGTTGGATTTTATATTTATTTTTGTCCTCCACTTTTTCATAACACTGGAGAGGAAATTTTGTATTATGGGGTGTATTTTATATATATTTAGGGTTTCTTTTAGCCATCCATGAGGGATTATATCGTATGCTTTTTTATAATCAATGTATGTTATATGTAAATTTTGTTGTTGTTTTTGCACGTGTTTCATTATTGCATGGTCAATGATTAGTTGTTCTTTACATCCTTGGCTTTTCTTTCTGCATCCTTTTTGTTCCTCTGTTAGTATGTTGCTGTTCGTTAAATGTTGGTCAATTTTCTTTGCTATTGTGGCTGTGATGATTTTATAAATAGTTGGCAAACAGGTGATTAGTCTATAGTTTTCAGGGTTCTCCGTTTCTTCATCTTTGGGTTTAATAAATGTTCTTCCTTCGGTTATAAATCGCGGGGTAAGATCTGGGTCAAGGATTATTTTATTTATTTGCTTGGTGAGGTATTTATGTGTTGTGGTAAATTGTTTATACCAGTAGTTATGGATATGATCCGCACCTGGACATTTCCAATTATGTGTTTTCATTATTGTTGCTGTTAATTCATCGTCTGTAATAATATATTCTGATTGTTTAGGTATGTTGTGCTGTCTTTCCTTTTCCCTTTTTATCCATGATGCATCTTCATTATATTTCGTTGGATTGGACCATATTTTACTCCAGTAACTTGTTATTTGATCTTTGTTTGGGGTATGATATTTGTTGTATTATTAGTTGTTATTTTGTTATAGAACTGTTTTTCGTTGTTTCTAAATAGGGTGTTTTGTGATTTCCTTTCGTTTGATTCTTTATATCTTTTTAGTCGTGCTGAGTAAACTGATAGTTTTTGTTTCAGTGTTTCAAGTGTTTCTGAGATTGTTTGTGTTTTGTTGTTGATTAGGTGTGATATTTTCGTTACGATTGATCTTCTGTGATTACCTTGAACGTATTGGGTCATTCTACCTATATCTTGCCTTAGAATGTCTACCATCTTTTCCAGTCTGATTTGCCATTTTGGTTTTCTGTATTCTCTTATAGGACAGGTATTTTTGTTTATTATTTTTTGTTTGTTTAGTGTGATTGTGGCGCTTGCACAGGCGTATATGATAAGGTGTATTTCTTCTAGTTCGGTTTCCTCGGTTAGATAGGTGTGAATGATATCATTGTTAATTAATTTTAATATATCAATTATGTTTCTGTTTATCCTTAGTTTAGGTATGATTTGTCTTGCCATTGGATTACTACCTTTCCATTTAATCATATTAGTTTCTATTTCTCTTGTTATCATTTGTGTGTTTATCTTTGTATCTTGTTCTACACGGGCAACTTGTTCTTCCTCTATACATGTTTGGGTTGATGTTTCTCCTATATGTTCATTTGATTTAAGTTGTTCTTTATCTTCTACTGGAGGTGTTCTTGCTCTTGGTAATTCGTCCGCTATTTCTCTTTTAATTTCTTCTATCTCAGCTGTTGTTAGTCTTTTATTATTTATTATCACTCTTTTCTGATCTTTTATTCGTTGTTCTGTGACTTTATCACTTAAGTCGGGATATACTTCTAGGAATTGTTGATGTAATTCATGTCCGTATCCTGTCGAGATTGTTTCCAATTGGGTTGCTCTATAGTAACAGCGCATAACGGTGCAGTTCATATGTTTTGTCCATGTTAAGCGTTGTCTAGTAAGTCCTGCCTTTGTGGTAACCGGTTGCTCCGGTAAAACACTTTGGGCAGGTTTCCGAATTATTTGTTGTTGTGGTGGGTCTATACTTTGGTTGTTTACTTTGTTTACTGGTGTTAGGAGTTCAAAATGTCCAGCTTCTGGGTTGCCTATCAGTAATAGATAGATGGTCTGATCGTGTTTGTTTTTCTTTATTATCCTTGGTTTGTTGTTGATGGTTATTTTCTTTGTTTTAGTTTTACGTTGTCTTAAAAAGATATAGAAATTCATATCCTGTGTTTCGGAGAGAGCTAATATTTCAAGACTTGTTCCGTACGTGCTGGTTTTCTTCATATGGGTGTAGTAGTTTTCTATATCTCTGAGGCTGTCGTTTTCGATTAAGGCATGGTTTTGAAGTTCGGACCAGTTTTGTCGGATATATTCCAATGACTCCCCTCTTAGCTGTTCATGATGATCTTGGTGACCATATAGGTGTAGGCTTACTGCTCTGAAAAGGCAGCTTCCATCCCCAATTATATCAGATCTGACAAAGGTTTTGGTTTCGGAAATGAGTCTGGCTGTATTAATAATAATAATAATAATAATAATAATAATAATAATAATATTATTATTATTATTATTATTATTATTATTATTATTATTATTATTATTATTATTCTTTTTGTGAATTTTGGTTAGCGGAGGGCCATGTATTGTCACACAGCACTCTAAAGTGACGTTAACCCATCAATCAGAAGCGCTTAATATATCATAGTGGCGTAAGATTGTAAAGGATCGTATCAGACAGTGACATATATTTCGGTTCTATATTGATTTTCTGTAATATCGAATACAATTTTATTAATTTCCTTGCGTGACTATGGAATTTCAGGAATCGAATTCTCATCTACGATCTTCACAGGTCAGCCATTGTGTTTGGCAGTGATGCTTCATATTAGAGCAGTTTTATTGTGAATTTATTGATTTCGTGCCTTACCTCACTCCCTATCTGGGGTTTTCGCTATTTTCGAGGTAGTGGTTTTGTTTTGTCCACTCTTTAAGGTAGCTTAGCTGATTTGACCAGTAGCGGATTTAAAAAGAGCCTTCGCCTCCGATTCCAGAGAGGTTCACGTCATCACTTTCTAGAAGTCAACCGTACACGGGAAAGTTATGAAATCGGCTTTGTGGATCCATTTTCCGACCCTTGTTTTAGAAATCTTACACCGTACCTTTCCTTAGATGCCACAAACCTGCAAGATACTCACAGCATGCATAGCTAGGGTCCACGCGCCAGCGGTATGGCAAAGGGCAAAGGTCGTCTTTTTGTCAAAAATAGGCAGGACACCTATCAACGGCATTCCAGCCAAGTCGTTGGTTAAGACACTCAAACACAAAGAAATTCCCCTAACCATCTGCAACTGGATCCAAAAAAACCTAAACTATAGGACAATAACTGCCACCATAGGTGCGGATACGATTACGGCGCGGGTGGGGAGGGGCAGTCCCCAAGGAGGGGTTCTATCACACCTACTGTGGGCCATTCTGGTGGATATTCTACTAGACAAGATGGAAAATGGAGGATACTTCTGCCTATGCTACGCAGACGACTTAGTCATAGTAGTCAGGAGAAGAACCATGGGCTATGTTTCAACAAGAGACCTTGAGTATAGCAAGCAAATGGTGTGAAGAGGAGAATCTGTCAGTTAATCCGCTGAAAACTACAATAGTCCCATTCAAAAATAAATTAAATTAAATTATCTGAAAAATCCAATGCTCAGCGGGATAATTCTCCTTTCCAAGGAAGTCAAATACCTAGGTGTCACTTTTGACCCAGGTATGACATGGGGACCGCATCTAAGCAACGTCACTGAGAAAGCGAATTACACTGGGCAGATGCAAACGACTTTGTTGGAGAAACTAGGAGCTGAGCCTCGAATTGAATCTTTGGTTGTACAAAATGGGGTTAAGGCCCATGCTGACCTATGGCTCTATAACCTGGGGCATTAAGGCCACGCAAACAGGTGCAATCAGGCAACTGGAAGGTGTACAAAGACTGGTATGTCTGTGCGCCTCGGGAGCGATAAAAACAATCCCAACTGCAGCGCTGGAAGTCCTGCTAAATCTACCTTCAATACATGTCCTCATAGAGGGGAACGTAAGAATGATATAATACCGGCTCAAGCAAGGCACTAAGTCCATTATTGAATGGAAAACTAGAGGACAGCGAGGAGATCACGAAAATGAGTTTGCTAGTCCCTGCTCAGTGGCAATTGTAGGCAGAGAAGAGTGAGAGGGGGGCCTCCTATAAAAGCGGACAAAGCATGGTATACCGATGGCTCTAAGACCAGTAAAGGGGTGGGAGCCGGGGTGCACGGACCAAGGTCAAATATCTCTATAAACATGAGCAGTCAAGCCACAGTGTTCCAAGCAGAGGTCATGGCAATTCAACACTGCGCCATGGAGATAGAGAAACTGAATATTAGAAAAAGGAGCAGTCATATACTCCGACGGCGACGGTCAGGCCGCCTTAAAAGCAGTTAGTGCACATAAGGTCAGATCTAAATTAGTTAAAGCATATTTTATACCGTTACCCAATCAGTTATACAACCCTGAGCTGGCACCTTTCATGTTAGTGAAGCCAAATTCTATTTTTTCATGGGATTCTCATATTCCGGGCATGCGCATTATTCGTTGCAAACGTCAGAATTATACGGCCAGCTGGGCCGTGGACAAAGTCGAACTAGCATCTAATACACAAAATTCGCGAAAGCAGTCCACAAAAAGCACTACAAACAAAGCCGACTCTTGAACAAATAAGATGGTAGTTTTTGCCTTTTCGGTTCCTTCTCAATCAACATACTTTTCCTGGCGCCGCGCGCCGCTCTGAAAATTAATAATCGAGATCTCATCTGAATACAAGCCTGTTGCGTGCCTCGTTTTACGGTTAATTTTCGCCAACACTATCTTTATCTCTTACTTCTTACAGACGGTATCTTATGGAAAATACATATATACCGAACTGATGTTTTATTTATAAAGGCAGCATTCACTCATTAAGCGCAGACGCAAGATAAGAACTCCCAGCTCTCCTATTGGTTGAAGCGCTTGGCTTCAAAAGACGTGGATAGGTCACCATTGCGTCGGTTTCGAGACATGAAGACCATCAAGACAACGAAGAAGCCGACAAACCTGCAAAATGGGGTGCAAGTAAGGTTACGTTGGGACCTGAGCCCTATTGCGGGATAGCAGAAAGAGTCTTCAAAATAGCAGTTAAAGACTGGATAGATAAACAATCTCTAAACTGGTAGTTACAAACACCAGGGCAACTACAGGCCAAATAGCTCATAAAACACGGCTCCCCAAAGGTCACGGCAGATCTGCTTAAGAGTAGTCGCAAGACGATAAGAATATTAGTGGGTCAGCTGACGGGTTACAGTAGAATGAACAGGCACATGGAAAAATCGGCCTGCCAGATATTAGTC